>JBBYHL010000005.1:19982572-20003248 GCA_038381835.1 Adansonia madagascariensis
TCATTAATATTTTAAATTAAATTTTTATTAAAGATTTTTCTTACTAAATTGAAAATAAAATATTTATATTATAAAAATAAAATTTAATTAAAAATAGATTTTAATTCAATTTAAATAATTTTTATTTTTAACTTATAAATTAAAAATTACACTAAATTATTCTCCGAATTGAAAGCGAATAAAATTTAACAAAGAACAAATAAAAATTGAGCTAAAAAAGTACTATTTAAATCAATTTTTTTCGGCTCTAATATTAATTATGAATAGAAAAAATATATAAATATGAAATCTGTTAAAGACAGTACTAATTATGACATCTCATTCTTTTCTTTCTTAATAATAAACGTACGAAAAAATGTCACAAATTCCAAAGTTTCAATCTTCGTGTGTACTAGTAGTAGCAGTATTTATTAAGCTTGAGGTAAATATTAACTATAATACTAAATCATCACTTTAATAATCATTATCACTCTAGTTATAAAAAAAAAAAAAAAAAAGAGGAATAAAAGTCTTAATTTGGTTAGATTAAAATTTTCATAAAATAAAAATTAAATTTTAAATTATGTTAAATAATTTCAATTCGTAAAAGGTAAGGAAAAAGACTAGGTAAAATTTAATATAAAGAGTTTGTCCTTGTACGAATTATTTCAGCCGATATATTTGGAATTTATATTATTTTTTTTTTCCTACAGCAATCTAATACTAATGATCGCTTTCGTTTGAGGACAAGATTATTGATTTATTGAAAACCTTTGCATTCGTGTTACGCAGAATCTTGAGATTCTGTTCAAAATTAACTGTCCTATCAGATTCACAGACAAAAATGGTCAACAAATATTATGTTGCCACGTCATATTTGGTAATTAATGTGAAACGTGGCGGGTTTTTACTGGCACAAAATCTGGAATTTGCTTTAAAATTTCTTGACAATGCCACGTGGTACATGTTTCTACGAAAGCAAAAGCTTGGAAAATAACTAGTTAATTAATGTTCCTTCTTCTCCTGCGAGCCTCTCTTTTTGCTTACTCGTTCTTTTTTTTTTTTTTGCTTCCCAAACACTGAAAACCCTTCCTTTTATTTTTTATTTTATTTTTTTCACATTTCTCTCAGCCCATTAAATTGCGAGGAAGGAATGGGAACAAAAGCCCCGATGAAAAAGAAATCAACCTCTCAAGGTCATCATGAAACGATCCTCTTCTTCAAACTCCGACTCACTGACTCAGATCGACTCTCTCCACTCACATCTCCGATCCCAATCCCCTGTTCCATCCGATCAGGGCGACCCTGAAAGTACCTCCATATATGCTTCCCCGGCAGCTTCCCCCCTTAAAACTCCCTTCGACTACTCCAAGGCTCTCGTTGACGTCGACAAGTCCACCCAGTTAAACGGAAAATCTGTTCTTTTTCCTCCTTCGCCGTTTCTTTCGACTGCTCCACCGCAACAGTCTTTGCATTTGACTGTGAACCGTGTGGTGAGGGAGGAGGGACCGGGGGTGACAACGATGACGAAGGTGAGTGACAGTGGAGGAGGAGGAGAAGCGGCGGTACTGAGGAGATCGAAGGTGCATCACACTGTCAAGATGGCGGCTCTAGGTTTTCGGTTAAGCGAAATCATTTTGTGCTTGATTTCTTTCTCCGTTATGGCTGCTGATAAAACTCAAGGCTGGAGCGGTGACTCTTATGATCGCTATAAAGAATACAGGTTTTTCTTTTCATTATTTGATAAAAGCTTAACTAAATCTTTTAAGAATAATTTCAATTTGGTGAAAATAAATAGTAAGAAACCGAGTCCTTTATTTTCCATTTATTCATTGCATTTGCATATCCCATTATCGTTTCCATGTGAACCTTGAATTACCTTAACCTGTTTCAATTTATGTCTAATTTTTACAGGTATTGTTTATCAGTAAATGTGATTGGATTTGTATATGCGGGGTTTCAATCCTATGACCTGGCTTACTATCTCATCACAGAAACACATGTAATCCACCATAACCTTCGTCAGCCTTTCGTTTTCTTCATGGATCAGGCAAGTTTTCATTTTTAAATACTATTTGCAAATTACCCAACTTAGCTTTATTGTTAGTTGTTATTCCCTCCTGGCATTTTGAGGTATATTATATATAATAATTGGTAGTTAAAAGTTGTTGTCTTAATAAGTTTATAAGCTAATTTACTGTGGTTGTATAGAACATTCATTACTTTTGATATCGACAACAAGTTGTCTTTTCGCGTATTGGTAACGATTGGAACTATATTTTGGACTTAGCTTGCATTGTTCTATCTATATCAGTGTAATTTCAGGCTTGGACTTTATATGGTTCTATTTTGGGCATAGGTTGCATAGTTCTATCTATATCAAGTTTAATTTCAGGCATGGACTTTTATGGTTCTATCAACATACTCTTATGGACTCGTGTGGTTCTATTTTGCACGTAGGTTATTCATAAGGACTCCTATGGCTCTGTTTTGGGCTAGGTCGCATTGTCAATGTACTTTATCTGAATAGGTTTCATCTTTATCAATTGGATTTCCCTTGTTTGTGATATGTTGAGTTCATTTAGTTGGACAAGCTTGTATTCATAGATTTAGTGCAATAGAGTGTGCCTTTTGTATGGCTTGGTCCAAGTGAAATGTTTACAATTGCAATAATGCGTGCAAATGCAGAGAGAGGAATATGCTGAAAGAGAATTGGTTGCTTTCTTTGGTTTTATGTTTGCAGATACTGGCTTATCTTTTGATTTCAGCATCATCTGCAGCAGCCACCCGAGTAGATGATTGGCAATCTAACTGGGGCAAAGACGAGTTCACTGAGATGGCTAGTGCCTCAGTTGCAATGGCCTTCCTGGCTTTTATTGCTTTTGCATTTAGCTCGCTTATATCTGGTTACGAACTCTGGAGCTATGAGTCTCCATGATCTCTCTAAGAGGCAGTTATAGGTTGTATTGAAATTACATAATAATTGGATTAAAACAACTCGAGATGCAAATTCGATTTTTATTATTGTACAGAGAAGAACATATTATTGAATGTTTATCTTATAATTTTTTTTCCTTAAAAAGATAATAATGTAAATGTAAGATTTGGAATTTCTTGCAGCATATACCATTTTATTGTATCTGACAGGCCATGTTAATAGAATATGGTTCCATCACCCTTTGCTTCAACTCTTATCAACGAAGTCTGCTGATTGTTCATGTCAGCAGGCTGTTGCATGGACCCGGCGGAGGTTTTATATAAAATAACTGATTAATGTTGGAGAAACAAAGATCAAAGCGATTTTTGGGTGGGTTCAGGTCTAACAACATCTAATTGATGCATCAGTTTGGTTGCTTATCAAATATTTTTTTTCACCCTTTTAGGATAATTCGCAAATCCAAGCAAAGGGAAATGATCATCCCAGCTAATTGAACTCTGCCTTTTTTCCGCCTGGTTGAATGGTTGACTTCAGCGACATCTTATTTCTTTAATTATTATTATGTTTAGAAGAGAAATATATACACACACACACACACACACACACACACAGACACAAAGAGCGCGCGCACACGTATATATCATGATGGAAAGAGTGAGATGAGGTACATTCTAGTTGTAGGTCAAAAGATTTGTTAATGTGACTTTTTCCCCCACTGGCTCGAAGAATAAAGCAGATGATGAACCATTAGATAAGATTTTTTTTTCCGTCTTTATGTATCTCTTTTTCACTTTTTTAACTTTATGACAAAGCAATGCTTAAAGTTCAAAGATCATTGTTGTAAGAGTAATAATAGAGAAGAAAGGGCAATAAATAAATCAAAATAACAAAAATTTACGTTGTTCAATCAGTTGTTTTTGCATACGTGAAGATGCTAGATTCTCACTATTTTTGGGAGAAAAAAAAAACAACAATACATGCGATGACTATAATAGGATTTTCATCCAATGTTACAATAAATTATCCCAAAAGCAGACCCCATAAAGAATGAGGTTTGCCAAAACTCCCATTTCAAATTCGTAACAATCTTTTTTGGATCAGATTAACAATTCGGGTTTCCTCACATAAACGGTAAAGAGCATGCTCCATGTAAGAGTAAAAAAAAAAAAAAAACAACAGTCTTCTCATCTATGCTAGTTATGCATCCCTTTTGTTTGACCTTTCTGTTTTCCTTTGAGCTTACCTAGATTAAAAAGAGGAAATGATCATACCCGCTTTTTTCCCCTCTAACCCTTCCCTTGTGCTAGAAGAAACCATATCCAAGACCATCCGAAGCCCCTGCTTTTCCCCCTCCTATTGCAAGTTTAAAGGACCAAAGCCAGTGTCTTGGTCTACTTTGATGCCGGGGGCTTGGGCTCAAACATTCAACGCTTATGGTCAAAGCTGAACGCCCAAATTCCCTATCAAAATCTGTAGGAGCTACTGGATGAGAACTTTGTTTAGGCCTGCTGGTGGTTTGAATAGGCTCTGGAGCCTGCCAAATATTTATATAGTCTCAGCAGAAGTATTGTTCCAAGAAAGAAATGGGCCTTTCGACCACAGGGTTGGAAACACTGCGGTAGTAGGAGCGGGAGAAAGATCCATTATTGCAATATTCAAGCTGTGAAAGTGATAATAATAGTCAAAATCGGATCGAATCGGAAAATAATTCATTCAGGGTTTTGAGTGAATTTTCTTTTAAATTAATAATTCAACAATTAAATTGTTCAGAGCTGACGTTGGACTAATAAAAAATGTTTTAAAACATTATAAAGTACATAAATAATTTGCATAATCCCAAGTTCATGTTCATTCATGTCGACGCAGTTCACAAATCAGAGCTACAAATATTCCCTCATCAATATCATGTATACATCATGTCTGTCTTCTCATGTCGTTATCATATCTCATTCCTTTAATTATATTTTCAATCCACCAGATTGAGAGTATATCATGGTAACGGGAATGCTGGGGATAGCCGCAGCTGCCATCGCACTCCAACACTCTATCGTATAGGATGCCGACGTCTTCTCATTCTTTCATCTCAAAATCGATAATTTTTCCTTCAATTTGCATAACTCCACCTCATAATTCATACAATTACTTCGATTTAAAAGACGAGGATTAAACTTTTTAAATTCATGGTTCCAGGCGGTAGGACTTGAGATTAAGAAAATTATGAAAACTTAATGAAAGTTTCAAGGTGTATAATCAATATTATTTTTTTTAAAGTTTTATTCATCACATCGAGAGTTTGATATGCAAAAGAATTAACGACATATAAATCTCAAATATATAATAAAGTCCAATAATTGATGGTATTTTACATCACTTGAGCATTCACTGGAGTATGAACAGAATTATCAAATTTGTAATATCGAAAAAACTTGTGAGATTTTATGGTTTTCGTTCATATATAGAACAATATTCAAAGTTTGAAACCTTTGTTGTTTTTCTTCATGTCTTCCAAAATCAAAGAAGTTTTATTTATAAACAAATACATGTCTCTTTGTAAAGATATAATGTCCAAATAGATGCCTATATGGATAATTATAACACTTGATAAACAATCAAAGGACACAACTCTTAATATATAATTAAAGGGCACAACTTTTGGTTAAATAACCATGTCTTTTGAAACAAAACTATATTTTTCTTATCACTTGTAAGTCATTTGACTTAATATTTTGAAAATGTTTTAACAAATCCTCCACCATTTTTAAAATAAACCAAGTCTTCAATAATTCTAGAAATCTTTTGCATAAATAAATGTGTCTTACAATTGAACCTTTTATTTAATAAAAGAAATATTAAAGCTAATTAAAATTGTATAATAGATTATGTTTTAAACTAGCTATTCCATTTAATTAGTTAAACACGTTTCACACAAATAACTTCTGCACTAATGAATGCATAGCATTCGAGAAACTACTTTGGCCATATGTCTTCTCTTTTTTTTTTTTTTTTTTCCCTCTCTTCTCTCTCCCTCTCTTTTCATTCTTAATTTTTTTCATCATTTTTACTTATACTTTGAACTTTTTTACAGAAACTTAAATTGGTCATGGCAAGTTAAATCGGCCATCGCATGCAATCACCACCTTTACCATTTTTGGTAAGTTTTTCTTTTAATTTATTTTCTTAGATTTTATTATGTATTTTACAAAATATGTGTTTATTGTGTTGCTATTGTGCTTGTGTTGTATGATTTTTTACAAGCTTTGTTTTTATTATTGTTATTATTATTTTTTTAATATTTAAGTTTTTATATTAGTTTGTGCAATTTTAAGTTTAATATCATAATTGTAAAATTTAGAAATATCTGTAATGCAATTTTTATTAAGCATAGGTTATGTATCTATTGTGTAATTGAAATTTTTCATTTTTGTTTTATAATATATATTGTATTTTTGTGTTTTTGATAACTTAATTAGTTGAGACAATGGACGTAGATAAATTTTGGATGTATAATCGCTTGGACAAAGATGCGTATATTACTAATGAGTTTTTTTGAACAATTTCTAGCTTTTGCATATGCTTACAATTTGTACATAAAAGACAATAAAAGCAGATGTCTTCATATTAGGTGTCAAATAATTGATTTACAAAAGCTGATGTAGTGCGTATATACTTGTATTATAGAGGGTTTAATAGAAATTAATTGATTTGGGATGCACAAGGGAAAGTTATTTAGGTCAATCATTAAAAATTAATGATGAAATTAAGTCGATAAGTGATGTTGAAAGAGAGACTATGGTTCAAGATGAATAATTGAATTTAAGTTCAAAAAGCTTTCACTCTTTGTTGAATGCAGTAGATGAACCGTTGTAGTAGGATGTATGAAGTACACAACTTTATCTATTGTGCCAAAACTAATACATATAAAGTTGGAATTTAAGATAAGTGAATTGTGGTTTAATCGTTTGAAGGGTATGATAAAAGGCATGTTGTTAGAGAATGAATTGCTTAAGAATTTTATAGAATGATTAAGAAAATGGTCAAATTTAGACTAAATTATGTTAAGATATAGGCATGCAACAATAATTACATGTTATTTTAGAACGAGTCAGCTAAGTTAACATTCTGTTTAGTACGTGGCCATCAATATAAAACAAGCAAATCAAGTGTTGGAAGGCAAAATACTTCCTTATAAGAATCTATGTTATTTGCCATTAAGTAAACGCTTTATGTGTTAACAATAATTGCTTAATATATGGCATGACATGCACATAATCGAAGGGATGATGATGTATTGATTGCATGGTAAGATTTCAATTGTAATCACCCGTCCTTTGTAGCTAAATCTTGAAATGTCAGATTAGGTTTATACGTATATGGTTTTTGTTTGTTTACCTAAGCAATCAAATCGTTATTGCGTTGGTTAATAATGCTTTCTTTGTATAGTTTACCACCATGGATGTGTATGAAGTAGCCACATTTGCTCCTTATTATGGCAATTCCAGCTCCAAATAATCCATGGTAGAATATTTATATTTTCCTCAGACCTTTTGTAAATGAGTTGAAATTGCTGTGAAATCATGGTGTTCCGACTTATGATGTGTATAGGAAACTTTTTTTTTTTTTTTTTGCAGTAATTAAAATTAATGAAATTTATATTCATATTCTTTTTATGTGACAAGTCGAGGTGTTCATGAGTTAAGTAGGGTTGTGACCTAAAATTTTTTGTATATGTCGGCCGGAGTTGAGTTGAGCCTGAATCAATTCGAAAAGCTCGTATTACTATTTAAAATAATATTACAAAATTAATTTTATATTAATATTTATGATTAAATTTAAATAAAAAATAATTTTTTGATGTTTAAATAATTATTCATGCCAGGTTAAGCCAATGTAAAAGAACTTACCCAGGCTTAACCTAATATGACCTGAACCGGTTAGGATAGGTGATTTGCCCGACTTATGAGCAGGTCTAGCAGTAAATAAGAGTTCTTCAAGCCATTTATATAATAAAAAGCATTGATTTTCAAAAGAAAAAATTTTATTTATTTAAATAGATATTATATATAATTTTTTAATTTATTTGTTATAGTTATGATTTATTGCTTTTGAAGCTAGTTGATTTAAAATTTATATAACTTTTAAATAACAATATATCTTTCTATTGATATATTCATGATTAGTTGTGTTTTTTTTTTTTTTGTAATTTAATTTATTTTTATAAAAGATTTAACTTTTTAATAAAGATTTTATTTCGACATAAAAATTTTTATTTTCATAAAAATTAAAATTTTATAATATTAAAAGATATAAAACCTTAAAAGTAAGCCAATTAATAAAAAAAAAACTTATTTATCTTTTACTAATAATACGTAGTTTCGTGATCATATACTAATAATTAAAAAAAGGATTTAAACTCAACACTCAATGGTTAAGAGTAATTAAGTACGTGGGGGCGTTGACTTCATAGACCGCACTGAGAAGCATTATTAAGACATTTTATTTCTTTTTTTGATGCATTTGGTTTTTAAAAGTAAATCCATACCCCCATTCTCATTGGATACCACTCATCATTTCCATCTTTATAACAATGGTCCTTTTTCACAAGTTCATTTTATTTAGGTTTTAGCAATCTATTAGGTTCTCAAAAGGAATTAAGTACTTGTAATAATGAACTAAAACTGTGTTGTCAAAGGCCAAAATATGTAGGTATCACGTGAATTTAAGGTAGCCAAAAATTATCTATCTAAAGAAGAAAGGTAGCCAAAAATTAAAACTTGGTCCGTAAAAAATAGTAAGCATATATGTTTACTTTTTACCGAGTAAAATAGTAAAATAGCAAGATGGAAATACCAATTAAATGAGATAAAGGATTTATTTGTTACAAAAAAAGTGATTTTCAAAAATATTTTTTGAAAAATATTTTTTTTTGTGAAAAATAATATTTTTGTTGTATGAATAATCATGCGTTAACTATTATTCTATTGTTTTTTTTTTTTCAAAAAATTTACATTGATATAAAAGAATCGATCCATGCCTTAACAAATTGATTTTTTTTATTGCTTTGCTTATTTTCTATTCTTAAGTGATTGATAAATTGATTTTTTTTCTTTGTTTTAACTGTATACAAGAAGAAATCGATACCTACACTTAGAGAACGATCCTGTTTACTTTACTTCAACTTTTGAAAATGTCTTACGTCTTTTGAAAGAGTAAGACATTTGAAAAAAAAAAAAAAAACTTTTTGTTGATCATAAATTTATATTTATTGACCAAATTATTTCCATAAAATAACGTAAAAATACGAAAATTATTTTGAAAAAAAATCATTTTCATTGAACAAATGGATCCAAGAATTTTTTTTTAGTTTTTAGGCAAACTAAAATTAATTCTCACTTCACAAGGTTTTTTAAATTTTTTAATTAATCAATAATAAAAATATTTTATTTAAAAAAGATAAAAATAATTAATAAAATAATTTTTTATGTAATTTTTCTTTGAGCCGGTCAGATACGAATCTTAACTGGATCTGCGAGTCAACTATGGTCAAATCCATTAAAATACATATTTGAAAATATAATAAAAATAATTTATAAAATAAATTCATATTGGAACTTCTTTTCTTCGAGTAAGTCAGGTATAGATCCTAAATTGACCCACGAGTTAATGTGTAGATCAACCCATTAAATATATTATTTAAAATAAAAAACTAAAGATAATGAATAAAATATATTTTTTGAATTTTCCCCAGTGCAGGTCAAGTATGTATCCTAATTGACCTGCAAGTAAACCTATAAACAAACTCTTTTAATACATTATTTAAAAGTAAAATAAAAATAATTAATAAAATAATTTTTTAAAATATTTCCTAGAATGCGTCAAGTACGGATCCTAAATCTAACTGCGAATTAACGTATGGATCAACCTTTATAAATACATCATTTAAAAATAAAAATAAAAATCTTAAAACCAAAAAAAATATATTTCTAGTTTTTTCCAGAGCGAGTCGAGTGCAAATCTTAAATTGACTTACGAGCGTCATTTAAAAATAGAGTAAAAATAGATGAGCTTAAATCTCAAAATTAAAGAACAATACATAAAATGAATATGCGAACGTATTGAAATATACATAAAATAAAATATTAATATATAGAAATTTATAGTCTATTCATAATATTTTTAAAACAAAAAGTAACAAAAATATAAACACATTGCAAACTCACATTTTTTATTAATTTTTCTCTATCTCTCTTCCTTTCTCCTCTTTCTCTTTCTCCTCTCTAGACCAAAAATAAAAAACACATTTAGACTTATTAGCAAACAAAATAGGAAAAAAATATCCTTAACATTTAAAAATGGACTCTTGAGTCCATCACCACTCAAAAGTAGTATATAGTAGATGATACATGTATGTATCATTGAAACAAATATTAGGCTATTGGTGTTACTATTATAACTATTTCTTGTTATTATCAAAGAACAATATCTTATTATATTTTTATAATACTAAATTATATTATGAGGAGATTTGTTATGATTGTTGAGGTTTTTTCAAGGCGAGCCTGATGGTCAAAGTACTAGTAGAATAAAAGAAAAGGTAAGAGGGTGCAAGACTTGGATCTTTGAGAGGTGTTTTGATGCTTAAGTCAGTAAGGATTAAAGGTGAAAAGAAAAATGAATGGAGTAAGGGCATCATTTAAGGGTGTATACTTAAATTAACCCTTGGCTGACTATTTATACATGTTAAGAGTGGTCTAGTAAATGCTATGTGCAACTCAAAAGAGGTTTGGAGGTCCAAGGTATGGTACAAGGCGTAGGCGATATAACATCGATGGTTAGAACCTTCATGTGGGTAATAAAATCTTTGCTGAGCTTGAGATGTGTCAGGCAAAGCAATTTTTAGAGGAGCGAGTATCCAATTGTCATGCCTGAGTGTGGGCTTCTGCGACTGGTTCTTATAGGTTAGGTTGTATTTTGGTCTGTGCACTTAGTGGGCTTAACAATGATAATACTATAAATTATTAATATACTAACTCTAACTTATATTAGCAGCAGAATTATTGTGAATGCATCATATTTTTATAATTATTTAAAGGGTTAGTTCAAGAGAAGCTTGATTATAAGTCTGTATTAAAAAATGGTTTAGAATTAAATGTATTCATGGGTCTGACAAGATAGGTTTGCGTTTGGGATAGAATTTAATAATTTGATCTTATCTGATTTACCATTTAATCAATAAAAATATTTTATTTATGTAGTAATTATAAAGATATAAAAATATTGAACTCAAAACTTAGCTCAGCTTGTTTATGTAGCTAATTGCATCTAATAAGCCTTGAATTTAAATTTTAGTATCTACAACTTTTTCTTATCCCCCGGCTATGACCTCTTTTATACAAAAAAAATAAAAATATATTTTAATATTTTAATATTTTTTTTAAAAAAATAAATTTTTGAAGATAAAAGAAATTTACTACTTAGGTGTGACTGGACCTATAACACTTCTACCTCGAGATAATGAATGATACCTTCATTGCAATAAATGCTATGCATAAGAAATGAAATTGAAAGGGCAAGAAAGTGGGTGAGAAAAATTAACATCATAGATGTACCAATAAACATGTTGTTTGCATTTAAGAGCTTGTGTGTTTGTTTGTTATCCATCCTATGTGGTATGATGGAGACAACATTTTTGTCATACTCACTCTTTGCATGCCCTTTAAATGCTTCCTTCTTATCTCAAACAATTAATATTTTTTATTAATACTTTTACTTTTTTATTTTCGTAAGAACTTGAAATGAAATTAATTAAAATATAAAATATTAGATATTTGTTCTATAGAATTAAGGCTTTATTTGATAGGGTAAAAACAAAATAGGAAAGATGAAAAATTGAAAGAGAAAAGGTTGAAAGATAGAAATTTTTTTATTAATGGGTTTGGTTGAAAAGATAAAACTAAAAGAAAAAAATAATTTGCTTTTCACCTATTACTTGATATGATTGAAAAATTAGAAGAAAGTGTTGGATTTTTTTGGAATTATCAGAAATGCACAAATTTCACACAAATTAAATTTGAAAAATAAATGCCTAATATCCTTATAAAAAGTCACAACTTCTCATGCTTTTAAGTAATCACACGTGGCACTCTAATGTAGCCAACCAAGAATAGGCGTTTACTAGATTCTCTTGATTTAAATAGCCTTGGAAGCCTAAGAAAAAAAATAAAGTTTTGAAAATTAAGAACTCTCTCGTAAGACTCTATAATAAGAGAAAATAGAGGCTATAAGAAATCGAGAGGTAAAGAAGGGCACACCATTCAGATTTGGAATCTATATAGGTCATGGATTTGTTCTTCTTAATTGCTTCTTTTCAAGTTGCTTAAGAGGTCACCCTCTGCTACGTTTTTTTACTTCTTTTCTCAATCTCAAGAAGTATTTCAAAGGAGAAGACAAGCAAGAGATACTTCATCCTTTTCCTATAAATTTTTACATAATCTTTTAAGGTTTTCAATGAAATCCTATATTGCTTTTTGAGCCTGGTTAATAAATTCATGCTTCTTGTCTAGATAACATAGAAATCATGCAGACTAGGTTTTGAATGCCTAACTCTAACATGATTTTATGTAAATTCACATGCTATGTTATGAAGATAATTTTTTTTGGGGTATTAGAATAATATGTTATTTTTCTTAAGATATTTACCTGAATTGCATTATATGTCGCTAAGTTAAGTCAAACACATACTATAGAATTTTTTAATATATTATTATCTATAAAAAAGATTCTATGATGTTATAAATTGTGATAATTCCTTCATATGAGTTGAAACTTCAAATAAATTGAATAAGGTATTTTAAGATAAAATCGAATAAGATGATTGATTTCATGCTTGAGTGGGTTTGATTACGTTTTGTAAGTTTGTTTTTAGTTTATTCTAGTATGAAAAAATTGTTTTGTTTAGTTTTATAATTGAATATGTCTTGTTGTGGATGAATATGCTAACTGCATATATAATTGCATTATGTAGATGGTTGATGCCACAAAGGGAATTATTGCTAAATTGAACAAAGGCCTTAAGCTTGATGGTGATAATTATGCCATATGGCAATAGAAGGTTCTAATTCATACTCACTGAACAAGATCTATTAGATATGATATCTAAAGAAGTTGTGGAACCAACTGAACATTGCACAGTGATTGAAAGAAAGAAGTATAAGGCCCTTAAGAAGAAAAAATTCATGGTTCGCTTGACATTGTTGAGCACTATGATTTATAATATCATGGTGGACTTCTCTAAGCTTGAATTAGTCAAAGCCATTTAGGATATGACTAAGAACAAGTTTGGTGTTGTTTCTCTGGAGAGACAAAGAGCTATGATTCTCAAGTTTGAGAACTACACTAAGAGGTCTGATTATAACATGAATCAATATTTGTGAGAAATGTCTTGTATGATATCATGTTTGAAGTCATTTAGACATACTCCCACTAATGAGCAGTAAGTGCAAGCTATGATTTGGTCCTTACCTAATGAGAAGTGGCAATTGATGAAGTAAATCTACACCATAATGTGGAGATCAAGAATTTTGATGATATTACATGACATTTACTTTTTGAGGCAGAAGTCGTGGATATCAAGAACCTGTCCAAGACATATGTTATTAAATCTTCTTTCGTTGGGAAAAAAAAAGGATTCATGGAAGAGAAACTCTAAAAGCAGGGAAGGGACCTCCAAGAGTGGACAAGAAACTTCCAAGAAATGCAAGGCAAAGTAGTTAAGTAAAATTAAGTGCTTTAACTATAAAAAAATGGCTCATTTTGCAAAAGATTACAAGAAGTCTAAGGTACATACCTCTACTTCACTTGCACATGTTTTGTCATATACTTATAAGATTGAATCTAACTCTTCATAGATTATTGATTTAGGTGCCACAGACCACATTGTGAAGGATCGTGGCTTGTTTGTTCATTATCGAAGGATACCGACAAAGACCAAATAGACCTGTGTTGAAGACAACTCAGAGCTTGAAGTAATAGGCATAGGAACTTGTAAATTACCTATGAAGAGTAGACATAATTTGGGGTGAATTGATGCTATGTATGTACCATGTATTCGGAGAAACTTAGTCTCAGTTACTTCTTTATTGCATTTTGGATTTCAGTTGAACTTTTATGATAATGTGTTAGATATCTATCATTTCAATGTAAGAAAGTGTTCTTGTTTGTTACATAATGGTTTCTTTGAATTGGATATTATTGTGAGTAATAGTAATTCAAGTAGTTTTCATGTAATTGATTCAGATGATGAGAACATTTGGCATGCAAGGTTAGGACATATAAAACAAGATAAGATGAAAAAGTTATCTAAAAGTGGCTTACTTGGATCATTATCTGATATATCCATTCCAACTTATGGGGTTTGTCTTATGGGTAAGACAACTAGGAAACCATTTGGAAAAATGTCTCAAAGTGAACATCTATTGCAACTAATACATTTTGATATTGTGTTCTTAAATGTGACATCTAAATAAGGGTTTAGATACTTTCTTACATTCATGAACAACTATACTTGATTTACCATTTTTATTTGTTAAAGTTCAAAAGTGAAGCATTGAGATGCTTTAAGACTTATGTAACTTTGGTAGAAAATCAATTGGTAAAAACAATTAATTCACTAAGGGCTAATTGGGGTGAAGAATTTTTGTCAAATGAGTTTAAGTCATTTTGTGATGAAAGGGAATAGTAAAATAATTGACTATTCTTGGAACACCTCAATAAAATGGGGTAGGGAGAGGAAAAATCGGACTCTCCCAAACATGGTGAGATCTATGATGGCACAAGCTAACTTGGATATCTCTTATTAGGGAGATGCATTTGCCCATAGCTGTCTATGTTTTGAATAAGGTGCCATCCAAATTTGTTATGTATACACCTTATGAATTATGGACTAATAAAAGGCTAGATTTGAGTAATTTGAGATCTTGAGGCTATGTAGCCTATATCCATTTTTCAAGTCATGAATTCAAAAAATTAGGACCAAAAGGAAAGAAATGTGTTTTTCTTCGATAATCAAAACACTCTAAGGGGTATGCGTTCAAAGATTTTAATCATAAGAATAAACGTGATGAATTTGAATCAAGGTGTGCAACTTTCTTGGAAAATGAGTTTCCTAAGAAAGAGAATGGTGATAACACATGTTCACTATTTGAACTCACTAAATATGGACAATCTAGTACTAGTGATATGCTAATACTGCATAGTGTAAATGGTAGTAGTGTTGGACCAAATGGGAGTTTAGTGCCTTCACAAATTATTGGTTATAATGAGTGAAATTACCATGATCATCCTATAGAGGATATTAGTGATCGAAATTATCAAAATGTTGATCGATTGTTAGTCCAACCAATTAAGGATGAGTTACCTTAACAAGAGCCTAATAAGAATGCAAATGTGCATCATGAAGAAAAAACTCCTTCTTATTCAATTCCTAGATGCTCATCACGTGAATCTAAACCACTTAAGTGTTGGGATTTATATGATTGTGAGGCTCACTTGGTTGCATCCATTGGTGATGAACCATAAAATATTAAAAAAGCTCTTGAATGTCCAAATAGTGATATATGGAAAATTGCAATGGAAAGTGAAATGGACTCAGTGTGTTTTAATTAAGTGTGGGACTTGGTTGATCTTCTTTAAAGCTGAAAGGCTATAAGGAACAAGTAATTAAGAGGAATATGGATGGTACTATAGAGAGGTAAAAGGCATGTTTGGTAGCCTAAGGGTACACATAAGAAGAAAGTATTGATTATAAAGATATTTTTTTTTTACCTATTATGAGATTCAACTCCATAAGGATAATTCTGCTATTGTTGCAAATTTGCACTTGGAATTACATCAAATGAATGTTAAAACTAGCTTTCTCAATGGTGATTTGAATAAAGAAATCTACATGAATAACTTGAGGGTTTTGTTGTAGAGGGACAAAAACATAAAGTTAGTCAACTTAGGAAGTCGATATATAGTCTTAAATAAGTTTTAAGACAATGGTACTAAAAATTTCTTAATTCAGTCTTAAACTTTGGATTCAAGATGTTACATGAAGACCATTGTGTTTATGTTTTGAATTCCAATGACAAATTTATAATTATGTCATTATATGTTGATGTTATATTATTTGCTAGTGATAATTTGAGTTTGATGCATACTGTAAAGAAATGGTTATCTTTCATCTTTCACATTAATGATTTAAGAGAAGCAGCTTATATTCTTAGAATTAATATTCTAAGAGATAGGCCTAAAAAGTTGTAAGAGTTATCTCAAGAGCTTTATATTAATAAGATTCTTGAATGCTTCAATGTGCACAACTTAAAGCTAATAGGTACCCTTATGGCTCAGAATTCTAGAATTAGTGAAGCAATGTGTCTATATACCCCTAAAGAAAAGGAAGAGATGCAAAAGGTTCCATACTTGAATGCTATTGGAAGTCTAATGTATGCCATGTTGCATACTAGGCCTAACGTTAGCCAAGCAATGGGATTGTTAGCTCGCTATTAGTCTAATCCTGGCAAATAGCATTGGCATTGTATTAAAGGAATTTTTTTTGATATCTTAAGGGTACCAAAGACTATTGTTTATGTTACCAAGGTAATGACTTAAGGTTACAATTATACATTAATGCTAATTACAGAGGTGATAGAGATGGATACAAATCTACATCATGTTACATTTTTTTACTTAATAATAGGGTTATCTCATGAAGTACAAAAAGCAAACTTGAATGATGTTGTCAACAATGGAAGCTGAGTTTATTGCTGGATCAGCTGTTGCGTAAGAAGCCTTATGGCTTGGTTGTTTCCCAGGTAATTTAGGTGTGGGTGCGCCTAATGATAAGCTAATCACTATTTATTGTGATAGTATAGCAGCCTTGGCTTATATTAAGGATCCGAAGTATCATGGAAAGACGAAGCACATATATATAAAATATAACTTTGTTCGAGATGCAATTGAAGAAAATGAGGTTTAAGTAGAATATCTTTCAATAAGTCAAAAGGTGACGGATCTTTTGACTAAATCAATACCACCAGTTTACTTTGCCAAACATGTTAAGGCAATGGGTTTTGGTAGATTGTAATTTATTAGGATAAGCTTCTGATTGTCATATGTTTATACCCTTGTATGAATGAACGCATTGTCTTCATATGTTTGACACAATAAATATTCTTCATATTATATGAATGTTCTCTTTGATTCATAGCAAATTATTAAGGTATGTCAAACATAGGTGTTGCCACACGCTCGGCCTTTAAAACTTCGGATGATCTGAAGGTATGGCGCACTCGACTTATGAATGAATGACGATTGGTTGTGGTCGAGCCTTTGAGTTACCCCTTGATTAGGATTTGGATTAGGCATGATGGTATGGAGGGGATAGGGACCGTTGGATGAGTTGCTCATCCAACTAAACCCAGATGGCTACCACGAAGTGGCCATAAACTTGGAGTCGCCACCAATCATTTTAGGCTAGGCAAGATTGGATGCCTATTGAAAACAATATTACGAGTTATGAAACTTGAAATACTGATTTCAAGGTCTACAAAGTCTAAAGATTCATTGGTTGGGTTTGAGAGTTAGTTACGTGCTGGGAAAGACTAGCATCCCCACGATGCCCAAAATCAGTACCTACTAACTATATCTTACTTTGGTCTCGGTTAAATTGGTTTTAATTGGTCTCTATATAGATATAATCCTCTTTAATGCATGAAGTTTTGAAAAATGTAAATCTGGGTTTTTTATTAAGAAAATTGGATCACCTATGCGCCTCAAAGATGTGAGGAAATAGGGATTTTTTATGAAAACAATGTCTGGATTGGATTTTAAAAATTAGATGTTTCATATTAGGACACAAAACATAGCCTCATAAATTTCATTAGAAAACGAATTTTAAATATAAATGCACAATAATACTACAAAAGGAAACAAGTTAGTAAGGCGAAAAATAAGAAATATAATAATATCATAAACAAGCAATCACAAACAAAAGAGTATAAAAATGGAGGGGCAATTGAAATGCATCTCATAATTGCCTTCGATTATTAAAGAACAATCGGGATGATAATTTTAGAGATCGGTCTGGATTTGGTGGTAATTTGAAGAACAAAGAGGATTTTTATCAAAAAGGTTTGAGGAATTTGCAAGAGTTTTTAAGGTAAAAACGGGGATGCAGTATCCTCTCAAAGAAGGGGGGTTGAAATGTCCCTCTAAAATAGAGTTTTAAAAATAGTTAGGAATAAAAAATCTTTATTTTTTTAAAAAGAACAGGGTTGGAGTATCCCTTCGGAGTAATGAGGCTGGAGTATCCCCAAAGTTAGGAAAATATTTAGGGACAAGGATAAAATTTAACTTTGATTTAAAAAATGGGTCTGAAGTATCCCTTTTGAGTAGTGGAGTTGAAGTATCTCCACTAGCGAAAATTTTAATATGAAATCCTATTTTTTGTATTTTAGTCTTGATTCGAGTCAAAAGGGGTGTTATGGGGGGAATCAATCGGACACATTTTTGAGATATCCAAAAGTCTCGATGGGATTTGAAAATTAGGTTGAAAATAAGGGATAACATCGTGTCATCTTCATTTTCGAATTTTGTTTGGGTGCATCTAGAGATTTCAGAGGGTAAATGAGGTACCATTGGGAAGGTAACTTGATAGGGTTTAATATAAAAATATTCTAAAAATTCTAGAAAATCACTTTCTATGCAGAATTAATTTTTGAAGTTAGGTTCATCTCAGCACTGGCAGCATGTACAATTAAAAAGGCACGGTGGATTTTGAAAAATCATTTTAAGTTTATCTGGGATCCTTAGATCATAGATAATACCTTTTCAGAAAGGGAATTTTGTAAACATTTTGGGAAAAATATCTAAAAATTTCATAAAAATCATCTGATGGGCCGAAATGGCCCAAATAGAATGTTGCATGCTTGGTTCCAGGGGTTTTAGATAGTAAAGGTTTGAAAAATCATAGCTCCCTCGTCCAAGATGATCCAAGGCTAAATAAGGCACCATTAGAAAGGTAATTCGATGCCCTTTAAAGGAAAAATATTAGAAAAATCAAAGGAAATATTTTATGGCTTGAAAATGATTTTTTAAGTTTGAACTATAGTGCTGCCGAGCAAAAACAGGGGAGATTATTTGACATTCTACTTTTTTGAAGATGGACTCAGGCTTAGGACATCTGAACGTCTGCGACAGAAAGTAACACGGGCTTCACAAGTTCATTCCATAATCCTGGAGTAGTTTGGGATGATGGAACAACCTATTGACCATGTCACCAAAATGAACTTGAGACTCAAGATCGAGGTTTAATACTAAAAAGGATTTCCTCTTTTTTTTTTTTGAAAAATAAACATATTTCACCATGAAATCAGAGCTGAAATGTTGATTTATCCCCAAGATTAAGAGACCAATTTAATGAAAGCATTAAGTTTATGCTATTCTTCGTCTATTGGAGGTAGCATGAACTTAACTTGGGGAGTTTTTTAAGAAAAAATCAGTTTGTAAGAGACAAGCAAACATTTTAATGGAGATATCATGAACAAAATACAGCAAATACAAAGATAAACATGGATTAAACATGCAAACATGCAAAGATGACATTTTAACATGGAAATAGGTGACACAGATGCAAGAAGATAACAAATAAAGTGCATGGAGATGATATGAACCTATTTGAACAAGAGGATGGATGTTGGAGTTGTCAAGATAGGATTTTTATTTCATAAGACTTCTTAAAACACAAGAAATATTTGAACATACCTAAGACATGTTAGTGTGACCACTTAAATATGTAATGTATATGTGAATATGAAAGATACATGGCAAAAGATACATGAACAAAGGCTGTGTAATGATAAAATAAAGTATGGTGAGTTTATACATCCCATAACATCAAGGTGTCAACAAAGTTATCAAGATCCTAGGACTATCACAACCAAGGCAACAAAGATACATGAGAGTATTAGGAAGGTCATGGTAGCATGGAGGGCTCACTAAAATGAAATGTATGATCAAAACAGAAAATACATGGGACAAGGTAAAAGATATACCAGCAAAGGCATGAAGTTTCTTCCTTCTTTAAAGCAGTAACTTTAAGCTCAGTTCTTTCCCTTTTTTTGCTATTTTCTAGTAAGAAAAGGGTGAAAGGAAGGAGCTTTCCAATAATATGGTTGCTGATAGAGTGTTTTGAGGATGAACATATGTGAAAGATTGAGTTTTTGAAGGTGTTTCGATTGTGGTTTTAGGGAGCTAAGGGAATGGAGGTTGGTTATGGGTGGAAGGCAATGGAACAATGTTTTTGGTGAACTTTTGGAACTGGAGTTGCTGGAGGATTTATGAGGATGGGTGAAAAATTTTTTGAGATTGCTGAAGAGCTTTTTGATAGTTGAGAAAATTTTTTTTCAGATAGCTAGTTGTGTCTTCTCTTTTTTTTTTCTGGTTCAGCCCTTCTTTTTAGAAGATAATGCAAGAGGCATTTTTGATTTTTTCTTTTGCACCAGGGCATATCTCTAGCTGCAATGTTCAATTGACTCTCTTCTTATTGGTTCTACCATGCTGAACAAGGAGGAAGAAAGGCTGTCAAAGCCTGTAAGTTAGAGATATGCCTCCCATCCTCTTACACCCATATATCTTATAAAAGTGACCTTTGTCATTAATTGTTTGGACTCTAAAAATTTGTTAGAATCCGTTAATGAACCCATAGTTGAGGTTTGCAATGT
>JBBYHL010000005.1:20012927-20029244 GCA_038381835.1 Adansonia madagascariensis
ACTTTATGTGGTCCACATGATAATAAATGGACCAAGATAATTAAATCAAATTATTAAGGTGAAATTATAAAGTAAATACTAATTCAATTTAACTACTCTAGTGATAAGAGTTAAACTCTACTTTAGTACTTAATTAGAATACAGACTCCTTAATAGTAGGATACAACTCTAATTAGTCTTCTAGTATAGGTCCCTAGTCTAGTCTATATAAATTGCCTGTACACCATCATAAGGTAATTATCAAGAAAAGGATATAGATTAGAAGGTTTATACGAGGTGTTCATCTTCGTGTATTTGGAACGAGGCTGGGTTCTTGATCAACAATGGCTAGAGGTACGTTTTATTTAAATTATTACATTAAAGTGATACTAATTAGCTAGACAATTGCAGCTTATACAATCAATTTTGTTTAGTTTGCGAAGCTTTTGATGTTCCTTGTTCGCTTTGCCAAGCAAGGTGATCACAAAAGTCCATCAACTTTGTTTAGGTTTTTTGTGGAAAGAAAAGAGTAAAATGCTGGAAAAGCCTAAGTGAGCTAGGATATTATATGCAATTCAAAGATTGAAGTGGGTTTATGATCGAAGAATCTAAAGACATGGAATGTTGCATGTATCATAAAACACATTTGGTCCTAGTTTAGTAATGCAGGATCAAAATGGGAAGCCTGGGTTCAAATATATCCTTTGAAAAGGATTAACTTCTAGCAAGCCAAGATACCAAGTTCATGTACCCGGAGCTGGAGAAAAGCTTTTTCAAGTGCAAAATGTTGTACAAAATGTGATTGCTGCAAGTGATCCACGAAGGGTTGCAATGAATGCATATAAATCTGGAATTTTCACTACTGCTAGCATATGGCAATGGTTGAGGATAAACACAACTGAATATCATAGATAAGCTAGTTTGGTTCTCGTCAAATGTGCCTAAGTTCTACTTTGTTGCTTGGCTAGCCATCTTGGACATACTAATTACACTATCAAGGATGAAGTACTAGGGATTGGATTTATCAATTAGTGCCGGCTACATATGTGGAGATGCAGATAAAAGCAAGAATCATTTTATATTTAGAGTGTGAATTTTCAAAACAAGTAAAGCAGAGGGTCTTTGATACTTCCTTAGTTACAAGGACTATTCAAACCTAGGATGATAAACCTTCGATGGGAAATAGCTGCTTGCAAAGGAAAATCACTTAAAGCTCCACTAATGCATGTTTGCAAGACTCTTGTAATTTACTCACTTTTGGCAAAAGCGCAACTCTACGAAGCACACACATACAAGAAAAACTCCAAAAGCTATGTTTCAATTAGTTGTTGGCGCTAGAAAGATTAAATTTTCTTTTATTAGTGTAACTTCTTTTACTATAAATAGACATACTATTAGAAAATTGGGGCATATAGGCCAACATTACTGATTTGCCTTTGTTACATATGTAGCAAACATAATCTAATTCTTTGGATTTGAATAAAAATTTCAATTATTCAGGAAAAAAAAACATCATTTAGTTGGTTGAAGTAATGGTAGCAATGTAAGGTGATATAAAATTTAATATGATGTCCATTGAGCGGCAAGAAGGATGGCTCCAAGGAAGAAAAATAATGGTGGTGATTTTGATAATGGCCAGCACCACCTGATGATGATGATGGGAACATGAACATTAAAATAATGGTTGTTGACTATACTTTTCCAACCAATTAAACATAATCTCTTAGTTTGAAGGGCAGATTAGAAATATTATATATAAAAATTAAAGAACGCTCGATGCAGTTAATTAAAAAAAATCGTGTGAATGGATACATCTGGATTTTTTTTTTTTCTCAATGCGTAAAGTATTCATTGTGTGGCCCTCAACAAACTTCGAAGATTATAGCAGCAGCGTCAGCATCGAAATTAGCAAAATCCTCTTCTTCTGATTCTTTCCTTTTTCATCATCAATAGTTCAATACTTAGCAACCCGTTAGCCTTATTTTTCTCAATCAAATTTGTTTCCTGTACTCCTTTTCTCTTTTCATTCTGCTTTTTTTTTTTTTTTTTATCTCTATTTTTTTTCTTTCCAACTCAGTGAGCCGCCATGGCGACGACTCAGTCTCCTTCTCCTCCCAACTCCAACGACGATAAACCGCAAGCAATCTCAGGTCTGATTTCCCTTTTTCTCTCTATTTCCCCCTCCGCTTTTTTTTCCCCATTTTTCTGCGTTACTAGATAATCTTTGAACTTCATTACTTTGACTTTTTATTAACATAGAATTAAAACCCAATCTTCTAATATGAATTTCCTTACTTTAAAACTGATTTGTGTATTGTGTTATAAGAAAAAGAAAATTCTGGGTTTTAGATATATGTGAGAAATTGGAACCAAATGAGAGGGAACAGAAGAAGAAAAAATAAATGGTATATGCGAGGATAAATGAATAATTCTAATTTTATTTTCCAAAAGTGGGAAGTAATTCTAATCTTAGAAACCCATTTCTACAGAGGTTGTACAACAAGCAAATGAGGTTCAACGAGATGTTAAGCCAGAGGCTACTAAACAGGATGTTCCAGCATCCGTGTTTGTGAACTCTGAACCAAGAAGAGAGGACCAGGTTTTGAATGCTGTCAAATTTCTTTCACATCCCAAAGTTAGGGGTTCTCCTGTTATCTATAGAAGATCATTTCTCGAGAGGAAAGGCCTTACAAAGGAGGAGATAGATGAAGCTTTTAGACGCGTCCCGGTAATATAGTTGTTTCATTTTGGTTCATTATCTCGACATTTTAATTCTGTTGATATGTGTTTATGAAGCTTTCATTGATTCGTAATAGGACCCACCTCCTAGTTCACAGCCAGCTAGTTTGAATCAAGGTAATACATTCTATTGGCAAAGTGAGAGTCTAGCCTTTTTTCTTATCCTTGGGTCTCTAATGCTATTTTGTTACTGTATCATAATGGAATCAGATGGGCAAGTGAGGTCTTCATCTAATGTTCAAACTCAGGCCACAAGTCAAACTCCCCAGCCCGTGGCAGCTGCTCCTCCCGGTATTGTGTCTACAGGGACTCTTGCACGATCGCAGTTTCACTGGTCTCATGCTGTTTTTGCTATAGGGTTATTGGCAGCTTCAGGAGCTGGCACGGCTGTATTAATCAAGGTATCAATATCTTCTATTACTCTGTTACCCAAAATAATTACATCTTCTATCAATTCATATTTAGTAAGCTGTGTCATTATGTTCGTGCCTAATTCAAGCTGCTTTTAATCAATGTCATAAACTAGATTTTTGGCACAATCAGATGACTTCTGTTTTGTTTTAGAATGCTATTATCCCAAGGCTGAAGTCTTGGATACGTAAAATTGTGTTAGAAGAAGAAAATGGCCATGCCAAGAAAATCGATGCAAAACCAAGTTTGGCAGAAGAGGCAGCAGCTGCAGCAAAAGCAGCTGCGGCTGCAGCTGCTGATGTTGCAAAAGCAAGCCAGGAAATCTTGAACTCCAAAAATGAAGGTGTAATTCTAACAGCCTTTTTTTTTTCTGACTAGTTCAATTACGTTTTATTGGTCTTTTAATGTTCTTGCTTGAGTAATTATCTTCTTCATTTACTGAACCGAGTTTGATCCTTGCCAGATAGACGGCGCTTTGAGGAATTTATGAATCTGATAGATATGCAAGTGCAAGAAATGAAGTCAATGAGTAATACCATAAGGAAGTTGGAAGGTACTTGAGTTCAATTTTTAGTCTAGCTGGGTCCTATGAAGTATTTATGGACTTTGTCTCTTGAACTTTTCCTGTTGCAGCCTTGATCATATCTGAATAATGCATATTAAACAATTCATCCCCAAAAGTGAAGGACGGTGAAAGGAAATAATGTTTTATTCAGGATCTACTATGACCTTAGTTAATAAACATTGTGCTGGAAACTAATTCAGCTGTGGATATTGATACCTCATCTTTAGAGCATTCCCTTAAAATTTGGCACACGAACACTTCTATACTCATGGTAAACTAGACAGTGAAATGACGCAATAATTTTTTTTTTTTTTTCATTTCTAAGTCTGATTTTCTCCAAAAAGGAAGAGCTTTGCACTTTCCTTATGTTCCCATAGTTAATGGATCCTTTAATTTTAAGTTTGCAATATTACAAATAGATGTTGTCCTCAAAAAGCTGGGATCTTACCATAAAGTCTTAAGTCAACAGTTTGGAATGTGCTTTCCAAAATATAATTCTTTTACCGTGATCATAAAGAAAACATGTTGATTCACATACTGGAGAGTGGAGATATTTCTCTCCTCAAAGCATCGGCTGTTTCTGGGTGTTCAGTATTGGATATCTAGGTTGTGACAGGGCACATGGTCTTCAGAGCTTTTAGAATTTGATCATGTTCATAAAAGTCCAATTCTATACTATCACGTTCACATGAGAGAAAAGATGCAAGGATCCCAAAAGAATGGCCAAGGTCTCTTAGGAAGTTACAGCTTGGAAGAAGAGTTCTCTTCTTCTTGTTGCTAATAAATAATTTGATATTGCTTTTACTAGATTCCTAGATTATTTCTTAACTAAAGGATTTTTCCTCGGCAAGTACATACTTGACCTAGCTCAGTTACTCAGCAAGCTGTCTTCTTGTATTCGTGATGCTTAGTAAGAGCCCGTGTAATGGTGATTATTACTCTGACTTTGGTTGGCTTTTGGTAACATCCAAAATGCCATTTAGTCTCATTGTACTGCTTGCTTACTACTTCCAGGAGCACCTCCTGAAATCAATTAAAATGGCATTATTGTCTTTTGGTGCCTGAATGTAATTTAGTTTTTTCATAAGACATCCCTATGGTGATTGCTGCGTTGTTTAAGTTCATTACTAATATTCTTATTTGTCTAACCATTAGGACAAGCTAATAGCTCTGGTAGGACATTCATTGATCATGAAGATGATGGACTATCAGCCTCAAGTACAAAGGTATGCTGAAACTAAGTTTAGTCTGAATGCTTCTTATCCGCATTGGAAAATAAATTCCATCACAGTTTAAGTTGTTCTAGATGAGCTGTTATTAAATAAAAAAATGGCTTTACAGCAATCCTATGCGAATGGCGAGGTGGATGTTGCTGAGCGCTCAGGTAATTTCCCTATTAGTTTCTGGAAGTTTTTTGTGTAGTCTGTCAAAACAGTTTGAATTCCTGGTATCATATAACTAGGATTTTCTGTGCAGGGAGATCCTCCTCAGTCCCTGTATCTGCGGAACCACCTCACCCAAAGTCATACATGGAGGTAGTAATTTGCTTCATCCTTAATTCATTTAGACATTCTTAATAGAGTACTATAATAAATGTTCCACTGTACTTCTTAATTTACTTGCCTACTTAATTCACTTAGAATGAGCTGTGACCGACTCTGAGGTTTTCAATATTTAATATACTTGGTCTTGCAATCCATTTCTAACAGTTTCAAAACAAATGCCATATTTTTGGATAAGTTTTGAAGACATTTTTGCTAATTGATACTTGTAATTATGCTGCAGATTATGGCAATGATCCAAAGAGGGGAGAAACCTTCAAATATTAGGGTAATCCAATTAACATTTCTATGTTGATATTGGCTTGTTTACTGCATCTATGTTAACTTTGTTATTTTATGATTCATATGCAGGAAGTTAATGATTTGCCTCCGAACCCTAACCAGCAACTATCAAATCCTCGCATTGCACCAAGAACTAAGGTCTGTTCTAGAGTTTTTCCTTAATATTTTAGATCATTTGCTCTTGCGTTTTATTCATATAGACTACTAGGATTCCACTTAAATGTGGTTAAGTAAACATCTTTGAAAAGTGGGATATTTTTGTATTATATTTGAAGAGATTTCGCCTGTAATATTGGGCCATGAGCAATATATTTACCAAATTAGTTACTGATTCGATGTTTGGACAACACATGCAGCCCTCTGCATTAGATTTCTGCATCCCATGGTGTGGGGAGGGTCAATCCATGGAAAACTTACAGAAAATGTTGAACGCTATGTTTTATTTTTCGGGATGATTTTCAAATTACCACTGGGTTTATGCCATTCGAATGTTGGAATAATTGAAAAACATGGGTACTGGTGTTGTGCTAAGAAATATGACTTGTAAAAGGTAATGTCAACCTCCCTTCAATTTGCTGAAATCTGACTACTATTTTTTTTTTCCTCTGCATGAGTAGCCCTGGGAGGCCCAAAATGGCTCCAGCCAGGTGCTCCAGTCACAAGTAAGTGCTGAAAGCTTGAATCAGAATGTACAAGACAATGGGTTAAATTATCTGGTTGATGATGAGAGCTCAACACCTTGGTGGCAACGGAAAAATGTCAGAATCACAGAAATTGAAAATGAAGATGAAGTTAAGGCTGGACCTTATGGGGTGAGAACCAATGAACCACCTGTTCAACGTACATGGGTTCCTCCCCAGCCACCACCTGTGGCAATGCCAGAAGCAGCTGAAGCCATTCGACGGCCAAAATCATCAGCTCAAAAAGAAACTGCTACACAAGAACAATTGACCTATGATCAGTCAGTGGCTCGCCCCTCAGAGGTAACTGATGAGCTGCAGAGGATCACAAAAATGTCGGAGTCAGGAGGTGCAGTGGAAATGAATGGGGGTTCTTCGAGCAGGAGCTCTACTGAGATACAAGAACAAGAACACTACCATGAAGGAAATTGAAGCCAGATTTGCTTTCCAAGGTAAGCTTAATCTAAGTTTTACCAATGCATATGTTTAAAAAATGATAGAAAGTAGCCAAAATTATTTCTGTCAGCATGTAAACTATCTAATTAGTTAACCAGTGTTTGCAGTGTTTAAAAAATAATAATATTAACGCATTGCCTGCTATTATTTGAAAGGATCATCTGGTCTGTTAGCTACTTGGCTGAAAACGCCAAAACCTACCTAATTAGTTAACAAGTGTTTGCAGTGTTTTAACAGGCTTGAGGTAAGTGTAAGGTTGTTTCTTTGATCATTCATTCAGTTCCTAGTTTTAGTTCGTTCGAAGAATACACATCATGTCATTACATGATTGTCAGGCATGGTCCTATAATTGCTGGAAACTTTTCGTTTCAGTTGATATATATCAAAAACTTTAAAATTGTTGCATTTTACTCTGAAGAATTAGCAATCATATGATTGCCCTGTTTTTAGTTCTAAATGACAATGGCCATCCCAGAAAGCCTACGGAGTCATGCTTTTGGAACCATTCATGCTCTCTGGTTCTCGGCACAGCCCACGTCTTAACATTATACATGTGGCAGGCAGTGGCACTAGCAATTTAGTATAATAATATTAACATGAGAAGGTTGAAGCAAATCTTGGTATTTGTAGTAGGAAAATATAGGGTGAGAGAAAAACGAGATCCTTCTTATTTGGGGGTATATTTGAAAATTCAAAGTTGCTTGTACCATGGTTCAAGAGTTAGATCGTGCCTGAAACTATTAGATCTCGAGTTACATCGTATCCAAAGGCATCAAATCAAGTTTTTTTTTCACAAGATAAAATGCACCAAAATTTCCCATTTAATTAATTCTTTGTAGTAGTGTTGAATCAGTCTGGAGATGGGCCATTGAACGGATCCTGCAATCCTTGGGTGAGTGGCAGTGGAAGGCTAGAAAGGGACAGAAAAAATTTGAAAGAAAAAAAGCACAAGAACCAAAAAAATCTTTCCAATGAGATAGAGTTTCAATTTTTTTTATCCCAATTATTATATAGATTATGTTTCAAAATAATACACAATTAATAAATACAAACTATTCAATTTCTGAATTAGAAAGCCTAATTATTTTTGGCTTTTCCATCGTACATATACCTAGCATTCTGTATTGATTAAAGAACGAGAATGGAAAAGATGCATATATACATGTTTAATTATTTTTTAAACAAAATAATAATTTAAATAGTACATATCAAATTATAAAAAATAAAATTAACATTATATTAAAAAAGACTAATAAAAAAAAAACAAAAAAGAAGAAAAAATGAAAATTTTGCTACAATTTTCAGTGTCAATTATGTGAAGTATTTAAGTCCACAAATGAAGTAATTATTCCTTGTAATACTAATTGTAATTTGATGAATGTAAAATAGGTCATATAAGCATTTCACATTTCAACCTTTTTGGTTTTGCTTGCCTCTCTTTTTCCTCTTATTTGGGGTTATGGAAAAATGAGTTTTTTTTAAGGAAAAGTGAGGTTAGTAACTTAGTGTCACTTTCTTTCCATTAATTTAATTAAAATGTTATCCAAACAAATGGAATGTTTTCCTATTTCCCATTATTCCTTTATTTTCTTTTCCATCCCTTCAATCTAAACATAATATTAATCTACAAAAGAAATTTGGGTCAAGATAAAAATTAATGGAATCAAATATTAAATTTTTATTTAATTATGATTATAATTTTTATTGCTTCATATCATTTTATATATAAAATCTAACAAGAAAAGCGATCAATTTGGTTGTTGAACAAAATCTTGAGGCCTTATTATATGAGGTTTTACTAATGAGTGCTGGCATTTTTTTAAGATTAGTTAATATATTATTTATAGTAATAACATCTTTTCTTTTGGAATAAGTAAGGTGTTTTATTTAGACAAAGAAACAGAAATTCTTGATACTATTTTGTACAATATGCGAAACAATAACAATCAATTAACTATACAAATTTACCTAGAACATGCATCCCTCAATCTATTACTGAAAGTGTTTCTTTCATTTATTTTAAGACCATTTATTATATTCCTTAAATTATTTACAATTGAGTTATAAAGCTTCTGCTCGGTCCTACTTTTGGTGCCATAAAATCTCTTGTTACATTATTGTCATAATTGATATACACTTGCATTCCAAGCTAGTCTCAAGATAATACGTTGCACTGCATTCCCCTTAAGTGTCTTAGCTGCCCAATCGAGTTCTTCCACCAAGGTCTCATTGTTGTAGTAACCACATAAGTTGCGCAGGAATATAGCATAATGCTGAGTGACTGTCTTAATCATCTTCGCAGGAAGTATAAAACTCCTAAACCAGAAAGTTTGGATGCTAAAAATGACGGACTGTACTAGTTGGAGTTGACCAGCATATGGCAAGTGTTTGGCTACCCATCCCCTGATATCTTACTTTATTCTTTCAATTATAAGGAAGCAATCCCTCTCGCTAAGCTTCTTTGTTACCGATGGTACTCCTTGGTGCCTAACAAGCAAAGAAGTCAACCTTGAAGCCTGTTCGAGAAACTATCTCATGCAGGTCATCTTCTTGAATTCCAGAGCAGTATGGTTCACTTTTGCGCATCTAAGTTTAAGCCTTGAAAATTGGTAAGAAAACCTCTAGAATCTTGGTAATGCTTGCAACAGCCTCCTCTCTCCCTTCAGTGAAGACTAGGAGGTTGTCAGCAAAACATCAATAAGTGAACCCAATCCTCTTGCATTTAAGGTGATAAGGCAAAACATCATTAAGTTGCTACTAAGTTTAATAAACTCAATTGCACATCATACCCATTAGAAACAGATAAAGGGATATAGGGTCCCTGTGCCTCACCCTTTTCACGCCTTTGAAATATCCTGCTAATCCCCCACTATTAACCATAGAATACATTGAAGACGTTAAGCCTTTGGTAATCTAGGAGATAAAGGATGAAGGGAATACCAAGACTGAATAATAAACTTCTAGTCAAAAGAATCAAATGCTTTCCTGAGATCCACTTTTACAGCGCGTCGAGCTAATAAGGTGGTTTTGTGATATCTCGTTCACTATATCAGAAGCAAAAAGTACACTGTCAAACAGGCTTCTACTCTCAACAAAAGTAGTTTGGTTCTCAATGATTAGATCCGACTTCTATTGGCTAGTACTTTAGTGATGCATTTATAAATTGTCGTATGGCAAGAGATGAGCCAAAACTTTGTCATTCGTGTTGGGTTTTGCTCTTTTGATACTAATGTATTGATTGAAGAGTTAAAAGCTAGGAACATGTCGTTAATACTAAAAAGGTATTTTACTGCCTCAACAACATCTTTTCCCATGATGCCCCACACACAAACTTAAACAATATGCCTCACATTCTTTAGGGCCAAGAGCTTGTTGTTGTTAAGAGCAAATATTTTCGCTTCAATTTCTTTCGTGGTAACAGGGGTAGCAAGCATGTCTTTTTATTCTGTGGTTATTGCATTGTGCAATAGGTCCTTCAATAACTCATTAGTGCACCCAGTAGCATTAATATCAAAAGCCCTCAGAAAAGTGTTTAAAATAGTTTACAGCTTCAACTGTAATCTGACTTTAAGATTTCAACTTGCTACCTCGGTCATTGTGAAGGGTCATTGTAGTGTTGTATCTCTGTTTCACTAGAACTTGTTTGTGAAAGAACCTAGTGTTCTGATCCCTTCCATTATCCATTGGATTCGAAATTTCTGCCTATAGAAACTCTCTTCTACAGCTACAAGGTTAGTTAGTTCACTAGTTGCTTGTTTTTCTTTCAACAATTTCGCCTCTGTAGGGGCTTAAGAAAATAGGTCTAGTTGTATGGCTTCCAATTCTGCTCCTATTCTACCAGAGATGTTGCTAAATTTTGCTTTATTTAGGTTTTTAAGGTACGGTGTTAACCTTTTAAGCTTCCTATGGAGTTTGACCGTAGGATTTACTTTTTCTGGTGACTCCTATGGGTTACCAACAGTTTTTTCGAACTCAAGATGGCTGGACTAGTAATTAAAAACATTAAATGGCTTTGGGGGTAAAGCCTCATCCGTATAAAACCTCATTAGTCTAGGACGGTGGTTTTGAGACCTCAAGGGCCAAGAACCTTACCTTACAATTAACAAAACTAGCATGCCAAGCTGGGTTGACGAGAACTTTGTCCAGTTTTATTGGTAACGCTTCTTGAGGTCTATTGTTACACCCTGTAAAAAAAAGACTGTAAATGGGTGATCCATTAGATCCAAACAAGCTTAACAATAGGAAAAATCTCTCAAATTTGTGCCTACAATTTGGGATCCGTTATAATGTAAACTTTCCTTTAGATAGTTCTTCACGTTGAAATCTCTTACTACCAACCACGGGCAATGTTCAACTTGCCTCCAAACCTACTACAATCTTAACAGAGTTCTCCTTTCAATTTCATTATTGATGCCATATATATTGAGAAGTAGAACTTATGGTTGTTGTAAGTTGCCAGTGACATTACTACAGTCAACTTCCCATTGATTTCTCCACATAACCCAAATCCTTCCGTTGGCTGCATAATCATAGCAGTGGCTTATTTTCCACCCAGTAAAGTGATTATTAAGGATTGCATGGGATTGTGTTGTTTTACCCTTATCTCAACATACAGAGCACATCTTACTGGGGCCATTCAACACCCTTGCCCTACTAACTATGAACAACCTGTTCATCATACATAGGATCTTCTCCAACCACCACTTGTGGCATTACCAGAAGGAACTGAAGCCATTCGATGGCCGAAATCGTTAGCTCAAAAAGAAGCTACTTTCATAAGCATAATTGGCTGATGAGCAGTTACTGGCTCGCCCCTTAGAGGTAACTAACGAAGTACAGAAGATCACGAAAATTTTAGAGTCAACAGGTACGGTGGAAATGAATGGGGGTTTTTGGGTAAGAACTTCGTTGAGATATATGAACATACAGAGTACCCTAAACCCTCACCCTACTAACTATCCTACGTTTCTTTCTGGGGTCAATTAACACCCTTACATTCCAAAATAAGCAGTTCATAATGTAAATTTAATCTCCTAACCGTACTAGCTATCCTACATTTCATGCTGGGGTCATTCAACTACCTAGAATAGGCTTTTTTGCTCTAACTGCCTCGTTTCGTTCCATGACATTTAAGTTCTTCTTAGGTTTAATTAATCCACGAGCTCAACTACTTTAGCTGTCACGGCCCTATCTTTCGGGGGGAATGAGATACTAACAGCCTTCTTTTCATCGATTAAAACTGAGTCAATTGTATTGAAAAGAATAACAAAAATGTTTGCCGATTGCAGAAGCTGTTCTCCACTAAGTGTGGCATCTACTTGGCCACATTCTCACCCTGTATCTCTGAGTTCCTGGAGGTTTTCAAGCTCAGGCTCTCAATTGCTCTCAGCTATTGCTTGCCCAATCATTGACTCCTTAGTGTGTGGTTCAACTGCCTTGGGAACCAACTTTTGAGTTACCATTGGTTTCTAGTTGCATACCTTTTCCTCATGCCTAAATGTCTTACAGTATGCACACTTTGGTGGCATCCATGTGCTTTCAACTGATACAAAGCCTATTGTTCCTTACCTTAACATCAATAAACTCAAGCAAAAACTGTTTCTACGTCTACTGTTACACAAAACTTTACATATATAAACTTCCGTTTTAAGTTTATGATTCTGTCCATATATAATGGTTGGCCTAATGTACTCGCAATGTAGCTAAAACCGGCTTTCATGCACAAGTCAAGAGGAACATTACCTAGTTTGAGCCAAACTGGCATTTGTTTCATACTGAACTCTAACAGACCCATTCCCTACTCCCATTTATGGACAATGATAACTTTATTCTTATATGCCAATACATCGATTCGACCATCCAATCTCTAGCTTTTTGCATAGGGAACTGGATAATATATAAGTTTACATCTACTGGTTTGACATTATGTTGGCCATGTTTTAAAATTGACCAACATTAGGAGGTTTCCTAAGGAATTGAGCAACAACGGCAGTCTTCCATTGATTAAAGCCTTTTCAATCACTTCATTCAATGGCCTCACCATAATTCTCCCCTGATCCCACAATGGTGGATAGAAATCTAGCGTTGGGTTTGTTGTGACTGCCAAAAAAACAAAAGGCGCTAGTTCGCAGTATTCCTCTTTTCTTGAGCCACATCAATAGGGTCCATTACAGCTCTCGGCCCCCGTTCTTCTCGATCAACACTTTTTCCAGTTACACTTAGCTTCGAGTTCGTTGCACAAGCTTTACCCCTCACCAACGGAGAAAATTTCATCATATTTAGGGTTCAATTGTGATGTTGATCCCAACTCCATTATGATCCGATCGCAACAAGTCAACAAGGAGTGGAAGAATCAAAGAGAAAAAAAAAATGCAAAAATGAAGTAAAATCTGCAAGAATTCGTAAGACTGCACACGAGAAAATCTAAAGAAAATCCGTAACAAAATGGTTGAAGCTTGAAAATTTCCCAGGTCACATTAAACTTGCTAATGTGAGCCAAGAGGATTTTTATAAGATTTGGCTCGATTATAACATTATATTAAATATAATAATTGACTAATTTATTTATTATTTTCAATACATTAAATAAAAATATTATCAAATATAGTAATATTAGAAAATAAAGTCTCGTTCGTAAAATACAATTATATAATTCAAAAAGGAATCGAGACTTCAACCTTGCTTAAATTATATAGTGAAGTGATGCCAACTAGAGCATGATTAGTCGCACGATGTGATTGTTTTAAAAATAAATTAAATAAATTGTTTAAAAAGGAAGAAAAACTTATGTTAAAAATACGTATGGCAACTTTTTAAGAAGTAGGTAGTTGTTTTTCAATATATTTTTATTTAAAAAAAGTAAATAATATATATATATAATTAATTTTATATATATTTTTGTTTTTTTCGTTGCTACTTAATGTTACTTAACTTACGATATTAACTTAATAAAAAATTTTATATATAATATAAATATAAAAAAATCTTTAATTCTAATCACTAATTAAGCTGCATTGCATGCAACTTATGCCCAAATATGGTGTGCTCGCAATTGTATTTTCTTTCACCCGACGGTAATTTTATTTTGATCTCCCTCACCTAATTTTCATGTTTTCACCGAGGATATCTACTTTTCAATCTTGTAATTGCTAAGTTGGATTTGTTAAATCATGCATTGATTTCTTTTCAAAGGAAATGAACGAGGGGATAAGATTCTATCTAATACTTTTTAATACACTAATCATCGTAAGATTTATTCATGAATTATAAAATTTATACTTATGAATTGTGATTAATTTATACCGAATAATAATGAATAAAAAAAGTAACGGAGAAAAACAAACCATAAATGTAGAGATAGAATTTAAAAAATTATAAAATCAACAATTCATTATTATACTGTTAGTGAATTTTATAACGGTTAACATATTTTTAGAAGTACTTATTAAGATTTATTAAATTATTATAAAAATCCCATTCAATTAACAATTTTCTAAAAAATAAAAAATCATTTATTGCATATTATTTCTATGAATATCAATTTAATTAATGTCAATGCATACCTATATGTGCAAAGTTTAGGTGTTTATATATAGTACTATTGATGGGGCTTCCAATGCCTGGCGATTTGTACATTACAAAATTTTTACACAAACCAAGGTATGAAAGGGCCAACTTCATGAGATGAAGGATTCAGGCATGTCAGTCCAAGATCAGAATCATAACAAAATAAAGTTTCTATATAAAGTGCAGCAAAGTAAAAGCACTCAAAATTGAATACATCAAACAAATCTTCATGTTTGTAAATCAATTAACTTGACCATTTATCAAGAACAAAGAAAGGGTTGGAATTACATACATTTTGACTTATATTGTCAGAAACCCAAACCCAAAATCATGATTCCTTAGCTTTATTCTTTTGCACCAGGCCTGGTTGTTGTGAACTAAAGCCGTCTAATTACTTGATCACGAATGATAGATCACACAGACGATGAAAAAAAAATTTAGAAGTTGGGATGGTGCTTAGAAAGAATTCTATGACAGTAGTTTAGGTCTCACAAATCTCTACCTCTACTTCAATTCCCTCGATCGTATGCATCACAAGGCTCAAGGAAAAAAAAGAAACTTTTCACTACACCTCAGGGTGATTAGTGGCTAACAGGGAAGAAGACTGTTGTCTAACCCACATAAGTAACCATGGTCTTCCTTGGTGATGGCATATTCACATCTGCTCATCAAAGTTTGTACTCAATAACTCCATTGTGTCTCGTAAAACAAGCTGGTTTTCTGCAGTTTGCAAAACATCATCTTTTGCAATATTAGACTGCTTGGTTCAGGAATCATTGTGCCTCATATAACAGGATTTTTTTTATGCGCTTTCCAGACTTAGTTGAGCGAACTTTCACGATCCAGTTATCCAGCAAGTGCAAAAACAGTCGGTTGCTTTCCTGCATTTTTACTCAAGTAAGATAAGCTCTCAATCAAGAATAGCACGAAACTTGTTCCAAGATAAAATCATAGTTGGTAACTCCTCTTCAACTGTAATCTGATTCTTATTTACAGCAGCAACATGACAATCCTTCTCAAAAGTTCAGAACCCTTTTCCTGTTTCTTAGGCAACCAGGTAGTCTTCGGAGCAACATCTAGGAAGCTTGAATACGAACACGTAATACAATTCCAACACAACACGGACATAGTGATACAGGAATTTTTAGGAAGTTAAGATACAACAAAAATATTTTTATATAATAATATACAATAAAAATGTAAAATTAATCCCTTTCAATTAAATATTATCACGCAAAAGCTTTTCAAATTTTTTTTTAATTTAAAAACTTGAACTTTAAAAAAATTATTGGACCAAATTATTCATTATTGATTTTGTATTTAGGCAAAAATGCAAAAAAAAAAAAAAGAAAAGAAAACTTCATTGCATGTTCAGACATGTTTAGTCTTGTCTTAAATATCCAACCATGTTTTGATCACGTTTTACCATGTTGGATTTTATTTTTATTTTATAATTTGTATCGGTGTTCCCCTCACAAAAGTGGTGGTTCGTAGGTCAAACATAATTTGCACAGCTTCTAGTTGAGTGGCCAAACAACTGGCAAATTTTGACATTTCTGGGATCACTAAGGGACTTCAACACTATTATTTAGAGGATAGCCTTTTCCCAAATGTACCTCAACTATGTTAGGCACTTCCTTGTTGAAACTCAATTCTACACATAGTTTTGCAAAATACAGATGCCATTGTTGAACAATAACTCTATCCATGTACAAAGACTTACCAATTGCGCCAAGTACATAGCTAATTCCAGAAAAAGTATATAGTTCAAGAGGAATGGTCAACAAATTCACCCAAACTTGAAAATTAGTAAAGCCCATCGCGATTGAAGATTAAACCAGTTGTTAATGGAGTTTTCTTGTGTAAGTTTCCTTTTAAAGGAACTTGTGATTGGATACTTGGCTTGGGCCTTAGCATATTGGTCACAAGCCAATTATTACTGGCTTGAAACGTTACCCAGTTTGAGTTCTGTCGAGAGGCCTAATGTATGTACTGCCTTCGTTTGTTTCACAAGTCATTTTGCTGGTGAGAGAGCCCTACTGTTAGGAACAAAGATTTTTTTTCTATAATTTCAAAC
>JBBYHL010000005.1:20032162-20048858 GCA_038381835.1 Adansonia madagascariensis
AAAATAATATATTTTATTTAAATTTAATTATAAAATATGTAAATATTAATATAAAAATAACTTTTGAATATTATGAATAATGATTTGTACTTAAATGGGTTGGCCAGGACAAATTCGGCTCTGAGCTTAGAATTCAAAAATTTTTCTGGCCATGGATAGACCCATAAAACCGAACTAAAATTTTTTTCGAGCCAAACGGGACCAAATTCGTGCCCAGCTTAGAATTTAAAATTACGTAAAAGTGATTACATTTAATATAAAATAAAAAAATTAATGTAAACCCGACCTAAACCCAAACTCGAACCCGAATTGGCTCGAACCCGAATTAGCCCGAACCCAAATTGGTCTGAACCCGAATGGACCCGAACCCGAATTGGCCTGAACCTGAATAGACCCAAACCCGAAAAAACTCGAATCCGAATGAACCCAAACCCGAATCAACTCAAACCCAAAAAAATTTGAATCCAAAATGATCCATCCTGAATCAGCCCTAATCCGCCCAATTATCACCTCTACATTCATGGTCCCGAAACCCACCTTGATCTTTGAAGTTTGAACAAGGACCTCCTGCTGGGGTGCGTCATTGAATTCCATGTGGCCTGAAAAAGCATAGGATCAATGATAAGACTCTCATTGTCCCTTCACTCCAAGCTATAGTCCCTAAGAGCACCCGGACTGATTGCACTCTTTAAGAGAATGGATTGTTTGACCACTCTATCCATTCTTATCATTCCATCATGCTGAGGACCACACCAGATTCTTGTAAATGATCTCATCAAACCCGACGCATCGCCTGCCAGGTTGCCACCTCATGAAATTTGCTTGAGTAGATTCTTCTGCGTACATATAATTTGTTGTATGGCCAAAGCTGAATGCTACCGTGGCTTCAATTTAAAAATCTGAAGGATTGCACTATCATCTACTTTTAGTCATTCTGTTCACAGGTTTGATGGATTTGCATCCGGTTTAAATAATAATAAAAAATTTATTTATTTCACAAATGATTCAATCTCTTGAATTTAAAAATTTATTTTTATATTAATATTTATATATTTTATAATTAAATTTAATAATTATTAATTAAATAATAATTTAAATCAATTTGAATCAATGATTTAAAAATTTTACACCAAATTCGATTTAATTTGAAACAAAGTTAACATGTCATATAGGCAAATAAGACAATTCATGTATTCATATTATATTTATGTATTTTATCTTATTATAATCATATTTAAAGTATTTTATATTTATATAATTTTTAATACATTAATAATTAATATTATATAAACTTTAAAACATATATTTATATTTTATTTTTATATTTTTATAATCATATTTAATATTACCCAATCTAATTACATATAACTTGGCTTGAGGACAGGTTTATAATTCTCGATGGCTCCCTCGGTTTAGTTTTGAGTTACCTTTGAGCATACACAAAAATAAGATCATGATATACATGTCTTTCCGAAAGGAGTGTATGTGTTTACTTGCAATCTGAATATCAAAATATTGAGTTTCCAAGGGGTAAAGGTTGATGAAAGAAATAGAGACCCAAGATTTAATATTAAAGTGAGATTAAAAGGAAAAAAAAAAAAAACCAGATCTTTTAATTATATAAATGAGATAAGGTGAACTAATGGCTTTTTCCTGAACTTTAGGCTGATCTTTGAAAAGAAAATAAAGAAAAAATAAAAGCAAAGAGGTTTGTAAGAACTGATTCAAGATGTTGTGTGGCGGTAACTTGAAGCTTAAGCTGAAGCTATATTTTTCACTTTCTTTGTTGGTAAAATAATTGCTTTAATAAAGAGGAATAATTTTGAAGAAAAGTATTGCTGATCCATTTGAAATGGGCAATGAAACTATTATTTGAATCAAATTTTCAAAGTTTAATACTTTGACAATGTAAATGGGCAGAGAATCTCTTAGCCATTTATTTGAAAATTATGTTAGAAAAACTATTTTTGTTTCACTTAAATTTTAATTACCTACTTATTATTGAATTGGATTGCATGTTTTGCACTATAAACATATGTTTAGTTTGACAAATTGGAAAGAAAATTTATAAAATAATTTTTTTTAGAAAAAAAGGAAGAAACTCAGTTTTTAACTACCAAATGTGAATTCGAAGGTAAAGTTTGAAATAATTGGTGTCTAATTTATAAAATGATCATAATTTTTTTAATATAAATCCATAGCAGAAAATTGACACTTTTGCTTTTAGTTTTTAAGATAAAGGTTAAAAAACATAAGAAAAGTGTGTTGTATAGCCTACCTATATACTAAGCAAGCATGCATTGCAACGTTTTCCTCTTTCCTCTATTTGGCAAACAGGAAATAGACAATGAACCAAAGCCACTCTCACAAAGTTTTCTTTTTTTTTTTTTTTGACAAAGAAATAAAAAATAGAAAAAAATAATTACTCATAATTTAAATTTTAAATTTATTAAATATTATTTTTTTTAAAATTAATTTTATAAAAAATTAATTAAATTTCAAATTAAAAAAAAAATGACTAACATTGATTATTCCAAAGGTTTATGTTGACAAGACGTTTTTCTCACAAAGAAGAGAATAACATCTAAGATCGATACGAGTCCAAAGCGATGAGTTCACGTTGATTTTTGTCACCATCAGGCAATAAAGATGAACTCTGATACATAAACTTACAAAATCTTAAGAGGTCCCACCATCGCTATTCTACGTAAACGATGCCAACTGTAGGCCAGCTTGGCTGAAATGATTTTTCAATTTCTTGTATGGTTCAAAAAGAAACCCAAATCGTCGTTCACATTAGTCATTCTTATCAAATGCGTTATTAGTACAATTTTTAAGATTAATTTCAACGCAGGCATCATAATTTGGGCTACTTAATGGATTAACAAATGAGTAGTTACTGTGCCTCCCAAAACCTTGCTTTTCCTTTTTGGGAATTAAGGAGGAAGAGAAAAAGGGTTTGTGGGTTATCATTGGGAGATCATTGTTTCCTGAACCCACCCCCCCCCCCAAAAAAAAAAAAGCCTAAAAGGGAAATTAATGATGATTTTACAGTGTAGACCCTGGCGAACTGATCAAACCAAGCAACTGTCGGGTGTACGGTAAAACGTGGGCATAAAGGGCTAATGCATCGCATTTTCTAGTTAGCCATCGAGTGTTCTACATTTCTATTCAATATTTGTCCGGTTTTTGAATCCAAGAACCAATCGCTGGCGGAATTTTCATTTGAACTGCGTATCTTGACAAAAGTATTCATTCTCTCTGTCTATATCATTCTGTATGTTTCACTTATTTTTCAAACAGGAAAGATAAGATTAGCTTGGTGATGAATTTAAATGCTAACATTGAAGCAATCATCCGGGACAGTTCTAAGCACGAGAACAAGGCATGCGCATATATTGTGAAGAATGTCAGACCAAGGAAAAGAAGTTCAAAATGTGTGTAGGCAAATTCAAACCACTGGATAAGATCATAAAGCCATGCATCTGACTAACTAAGCCATAAATTTGACTAAGTTAAACAAATGACCATTGTTAGTCGAATTGGGGCAAGCAAATGCACTAGGGAAAAAGAGATTACTAGGAAAGGAGAAACGTGGAGGGACTTAATAGTATAGTATTAGCCATTAGGGGGAAGGCAGGCATATGACAGAAACGAATCGATCCTTTGCGTGTTGAAAGGAAGTGAGTGGGGCCTTCCGCTGGTTTTTGGTCCTGCAAGTGGAGTGCTCTTTCGGTATGCCCTGGCCTTCCCTCCCATCTTTATCGAAAAACCCACAGAACAATTGTTATTATTATTTTATTCTCTCTTGGACTCTTGTTGGTCGGTCACGTCAAAACGCGAGTCTATGTTTTTAGTGTGAAGTCTACGCCGATATTTCTGACGTACTCTAACCATTGATCCTACGGCTCAGGTTGCCCCATTTGGACGACCAAGGTGACATCAGGGTCTTGATTTGCTAGCCGAGTGTTAACAAGTGGGCCCTCTGTCCCTAGAGTTGACAGCATTGTCGGACCCATTGAATACATTGTTTAAACTCACCGACGACTCTGGTAATGGAATGGACCGTAGAGTAGCAACACTGGCTGTACTCTACACTCGTGCCTTTTTCTTCCTTCTTATTCACAGCCTCCCGCTCCCTTCCCCTTAGCTGACAAACCATTCCATTTCTGATTTTTCCCTCACTCTCTCTTTTCTTCTGTCATTGTGCTCTCCTCTCCCTTTCTTTATAGAGTTTGTTGCCATATTTACAACTGAATCAAGTGTTAATGAGCAGAGATTAATTGTTTTCTTTGCACATTTGATTTTCTATCTTTGTTGGGTACTGTTTTTGTTTAATGGGTCTTACTTCTCTCCAAGTGTGTATGGATTCATCTGACTGGCTTCAGGTATGCATATTCTAAGCATTTGTCTTTCTTTTTCTTCATCATCGGTCGAGTTAGACCTTTGGTATTTGGAGTGCTTCGTTATGCTTCAGGTGACATTTAGCCATAATCAGCATCTGTCCATGCATATGAAACACTGTTAATTGAAAGAGCTTAATTTGTGTCTGTGTTTGAACTTTTGAAATGGCAAGAAAGATTTTGGAGTACTGGTAGGAAAAAAAGAAGCAGCAACAATAATGTGCAAAGAAGTTTAGTCTTTATACGAATGAAAACGCATTAATTCTTGTTAGTTTTGAAGGTTTTTTTTATTTTTATTTTTTTGGCCAATCATTTGTTTTGAAGTTCAAACAACATTGGATTTGTGCATTATACGATATACTACTATTAGAATAAGGCAAACCAGCTAGCAGAATTTTTAACTGTTTTTACTAGATTTGGTAGCTTAATTAGGGAATTTCGTTCTCGGGTTTCGTTAGCAATTATTGTACAACTCTACTGGTATAGTTTGTAAGTTTGTATTTTTGCATTCAGACAACCTGTTAAAGTGTGTGAAAAGGATGAAGGAGTATCTGGTCATTGCATTTTCTACCATGTGAAAAGGACAAAGAATGTCTACCGCCAATATTATAGTTAATAGATTACCGGTTTGAATTAACAATTAATTCATCTACTATTTCTTTGTTTTCCATGTTTAGGGAACTATTCACGAGGAGTCTATAATGGATTCTTCATCTCCATCTGGGGATATACTCGCATGCTCAAGGCCCTTGATAGAAAGGAGGCTAAGACCCCAGCATGACCAAGTTCTCAAATGCCCCAGGTGTGACTCGACGCACACAAAATTTTGCTACTACAACAATTACAGTCTCTCCCAGCCCAGGTACTTTTGCAAGACTTGCAGGAGGTATTGGACCAAGGGAGGAACACTAAGGAACATTCCTGTTGGTGGAGGCTGTAGAAAGAACAAGAAAGCTGCTACTAAAAAATCAAATGATCAATCAGCTGCCAACAACAACCCTGGATCATCTTCTTATAATCCCACTGATCTTCACCTTTCATTTCCTGAAATGCACCTTTCTCACCTTAATAACATGCTCGGTACTCATGGTGTTAATACTAAATTCATGGAGAGTAAATACAGTTCTCTTCTTGAAAATTCAAGGCCGATTGATTTCATGGATAGTAAGCTTGAAGCCATGGTTGGGTGCTCTAGGAACTACGATTTCATGGGGAATGGTAAGTCGGGACTGGTTGGGGGATTTGTGGATATGGGTCATGGGCTAGCACCAAGTCTTCATGGCCTTGGCTCTCCATATGGGATGTCTCTTGATGGCAACGATGGTACTTTCATGGACAGCTGCCAGAGGATGATGCTTCCTTACGATGCAAATGAAGATCAACATGAAATGGATGTAAAGCCAAACACCAAACTCTTGTCCCTTGACTGGCAAGACCAAGGGTGTTCTGACGCCGGGAAAGACACTTACGGGCACATGAACAACTTTGGATCCTGGAGTGGAATAATTAATAATTATGGACCCTCCGCGACAAATCCATTAGTATGATGCAATATGTAATCAACTGCTACTTGGAAACCCGGTTGCAGCCGGGCCTGATTTGCATTAATTAGTGTCTAGATTATCTACCTCTAAGTAAATGCCTTTGGTAGAAGGAAAGGTCCTTGATTTAATTTCTACTATATATATATATATATGTGTGTGTGTGGCTTTTTAGATGATATACTTCATATGTGTGTGTGTGTGTGTTTTTTTTTTGTTAGGTTGGCGTTCTTTTTATTGACTAAAGTTAACGAGGAGGCTGTGCTGTGGATTACGAACTTTGGGGAGTTCCCAAAATGGCCACCTTAGTGCATTAATATTTGTTTATTATTATTTTTTTCCTTTCTGGTTGATTGCCTTGGGGATTAAACGTTCAAATATTTTGTTGTTATAACCTAAGAATGCATAGAATGTTTTTGCCAGTTTCGTTTTTTTTTTAATTAAATTTATGTTAGTGGTTTTATCTTTTACAAATGTTTGCATTAATTAGGTTATAATACTAGCATTTTTGAAAAAATAATTCGCATTATGAGTTATCGGATATCAATTTACTTATTAAAATTATTTAAAAAAATTAAATATACATTAATAAGGATATAAATTAAAAGATAATTATATATTTTTCTATATAAAATAAACAACTACCCATTAAACATTTAAAAAAATTATTTTATTTATTTTTTAATAACTCATGTAATGAATGTGCCATAATTTAATTTTTAGTAAAAATTAAAACATGAATGAAATAAAATGCCCATTCTAATATAATTGTTTTATGTAAAAGAAAAAAAAAACCATGTATTTTCTTCTTCAAAAAGAGTTGAATTTTTTTTTTTTCAAAATTTATTGCTTTTTGTATTCGATTGTGCTTATAGAAGCGAAGTGCAAATAGCAATAGCAACGGTAATTGGCGGTTTGATGCATAAAATTGGCAGCAGTAAATAGGGCAAATTTACTAAGCCAAAAAACTAATTCACATTTTACTTGTAAAACACCACAAAAACTATCACATTGTTTCGATCTTTATTTATTTCCTATCTAGTTTGAAGCAATAAGTTAAGAGTATAATTTCTATGCTTAGTAGTTTAAAGGCTTATTTTAAGGTCCTTGGGTTCAGCTACAATAGTGAGTTTATAGCTAGTTTAGTTAAATTGAGGTTTATGACTTCATTGGATTTTTATTGGTTTCCAGGAAACTTTAAAAAGGTAGAGTGAGTTGTAAAGAAATGACTGAGTTGGTGAGACAGAGTTAATCAAACATTAATTCAGTTAGTTAATTTATTTAAAAATTTTAATAATATATTAATAATATATAAATTAAGGAATAATTATATATTTTCAATAAAAAGGTAAAAAACTATTTACTGGCCAAAATTTTTTAATAAAATAAAATTATTTTTTTTTTTTTCTTAACCATTCGCATAATAGCTGTGCTATAATCTAACATGTGTAGAAAACCTTTTAATTAATACATTATTTTGTAAAAATTTAATAAAATATTAAATATGAAAATTAATTAAAATGATAAAAACTACTTTAATCAATATTAATAAGCTCTAGTTAGACATATTCATGGTCGAGTCGAGCTCATGCAATATATTAATATATTACAGGCTTACCCAACCCCAACTTCACTCAAAATATCTATAAGTTTTTCCGTTGAAGCTTATCTATATTTATAAATAGGTAATGTAAAATCATTTAAACTTTCCCATAATATTTTTTTTATTTTGTAAATACGTTTTTAATTTAATTTTTAATAATTAAATATATTTTTAATAAGTGTTTTGTTAATTTTTTTAAATATATATATATATATATAATATGACTTTTATCATAAAATACTTCAATAAGTTAACAATTAATAAATAAAATTATACCTAATACTATAAAATATATATAATTATATTATAAAATATAAATTTTGTAATTAAAATATTTTATTTAGGTCAAACTTTGATTTAAAATATTTTATCTAAAGTCATACTCTAATTTAAAATAATTTATTTTGTGCTTAAATTTATTTTTCATATTTAATATTTATATTTAAATTTTTTAAAAAATTAAATAAAATTTTAAATTTAGACAAATAATTCCACTCATTTCGCTTCTGCTACTCCAAATTGACAAAGCAAAAGCTTGCGAATTCTAATTGCGTGCAGTTTGCATGTGACTACTATTCCCTGGTGGCTTGCTGGTAGGGAGGAATGGGGTAGGGTAGGGTAGGGTAGGTTAGGACGGGAGCATGGGAAATTGGGAATTAGACATATAGGCTTGAGTATCGCCTGCTGTCTGTGGCCCTTGTTCTCTATATCAGCAAATAGGTGTTTATTAGATTAAAATGAATTAGATAATGGAACATAAGTTTCATCATATAAATTCTAATTTAACTTGCAATTAAAACAATTCGATAAGAACTCATGATAATTAATTGATTTCGGATCTTAGTCTTGGGAGGTGAGTCCAAGTCGAAAGAGAACTCGGAAACAAAGCCAGAGTCAAGACGCAAAGCAAGGCAGATTGTTGAAGACAGTTATACAGGAGAACAAGGCAGCTAGGTGCAGGGGGTGGTTATGATCCATGATCTGCAGCCATGAACTCAAACTATTAGTCCTGCGCGGAACACAAAAATATAAATATAAATATATATATATATATATATACATTATAAATACATTTGATTCGTTAAAATAAAATATATAAAATTAAAATAATTATTTAATAAAAATAAAATAAAAAGAGAATAGTATAACAACATTTAATTAATTGAATGGAATAGAAAAAAATATTATTATATTATTTACTTTGTCCATATAATACTAAAGAAGATTTAATTTGGATAATATTTTATTATCTTTAATAACATGAATGAGCCCTCGAAAGCTTGATGCAAATAAACTAAATTTTTTTTAATGTCTCCGAGTTATATATCTCCGTTTAATTCTAATCATTGAATAAAAGAAAATTTGACGAATAACTAATTCATTCTTTTAGTTATTCTTTTCTAGTCTATTAATAACAAAATAAATTTTTCCAATGTATAAAATAAAAATTCCAATGGCTTTCGCTACTATAACCATCCCGATCATGATTTTTCCTTTTTTATTTTTAAGCATTTAGCTTTGGAAAAAGAAATTTTATTGATACTAGGTATCACAAAATGCATATTAACTAAAATAAAGGAGTAAATAGAAATGGATAAATAAATAGTGGATTCTATTCCTGCAAGATGACAAAGACAATGTCATACCTGTGTCTGGTTTAGCAAAACTTAATATAAGATTTTTATGTTTGATTGATAGAGATAAGAGATTCTTAATTTGTATCTTTTATTAAATTACGCTCTAAGCAAAAATGATAAATTTTTTTAAGTTGCGCATATTTATTAGCTTATTAAACCAATATAATATATTTTGATACAAAATTTAACTACTAACTTAAAGAAAATTACGATATATTAAGTATATAACATTTTTTTAAAGTACAAAAAATGTTATTTAAGTCTCAAAATAATGCTGCAATTAAAATATCAAATATACATAAGTTGTTCAAATTTACGGGACAAAAATTGGGATCATTAGTCAATATACAAAATAAATAAAGTTGTGCAAACTCTAATAAAATATCCCATAATTAATCCTTTAGTATAATAACAAGAATGGGATGAATAATTATTACTACTCATATCATTTGAAATTTTTTCAAATGTTTATTCTTATTATTCTGTCATATTTAAGTTCCAATACTCAAGAAATGTATTTTCTACATCTGTTGGACTTATGCACATGTGATAGCCACCTTGATAACCAAAGGCTTGTGCTTTAGCTTCATTCCCAGCATCATAAATACTTAGCTTATGCTGTCGAAAATAATATAATACTTTCCAATCATTTAAAAAACAAAAACTAGAAAAATCAAGTAATTATTAACATAATTGATAAACACAATACAAGCCTATTTGAACATGTTTGAACATAATAAGTCAATCATTCAAAAAAGATTGAACCATATATAACACAACCTAAGATGAGCCAATCAATGAAGGTTTAATTTTTCCATTTTAAAGTAAAATGTTCAGATAATATGCAGGTTAACTGAAGAAGTGGATAACCAATGAGCTGCACACAGTTACATATAAGCCTATAAATTAACAAAAGAAGACGAGGCTAGGAAGATTGAGTTAATTACAGAACATTAGCATATGATAACAAAGCTTTTACTTGGGGGCTGGACACAAATTATCGTACCTACCCAAAGTCAAGAGAAACAGAGTTAATTTTGTTATGAGAATCAAGTCCTGCACTTGAATCCAATTTGTCCAAAGTAAGAATGATGACCAGCCCTGAAAGGAACAGAAAGTTAAATCCGTTGCCAAAATTCATATTATGTTAGAGCCCAACAAATGAAATATTAAAATTTGCTGCTAAAGTTCATACTATTTTAGAGCCCAACAAATGAAATGTTACATGGCAAGAACTATCACTAAGAATAGTAAATAGGCACTTTGAACCAAGCAACTTAAATAAATGGACTAGTCACAACTTAAATAATGGGCCTTAATTATAGATTCATTGTGCCTAGAACCTATCATCAACAATTATGAAGTCTTAACCATTCACAATGGACCAATCTTATTTTTATTCTAATTTGTATCGTATCATATACATTACACATATAAACTGGCTAGTTGTAGTAATTATATTAATCAAAACACTCACTGAGTTTTCATTTTCTTACATCCAAAAAAGGAATTACATAGATCAAATATACCAGACAGAATTCCAACAAAGACAACCAAATGGCAACTATTCCTTATATTTTGAATCAGGTGTAGATTTTTATCATAGTTCCAAGTCCTAATACTAGCTTTGAAGCAGATCACATAATACCAGGCAGGAAAAAAAAAAAAAAGGGAAGAACAGGTTTGAATTTAAGTCCAGGTTTAATCGGTATTAGGTTACAACGAAGATTCACAGAAAATCTCAAAGTTTATAGATCTTAGATTCCTAGAGATTTGTTTAACAGATACTAATTGAAGAGCAAATGAATAATTGGCCTGGTATACTTCGGAAAGCTAGGTGAAAGAGCTACAACCCCAGATGATATGCAGCGGGGTCATAGTCTCTCATCATAGTTTACAGCAGTGAATTTTGGATTCTACTGCTTGATGATTTCAATGGCTTGTCAAATCCTTGTCCAATAAACATCGTCTTGATGGATCGCTATTTAGTTCTATAGCATCCTGTTACTCATTTATTTTAACCTACAAAATCCTAACTTCAGGAATCAGAATTATTATCGAGAAGCAGTTTATAATTAAATTAAATGCGCTCACAGTCGCCTTCCGTATTCACTCAACTTCAACAAATAAGGTTAATGCCTCCAAACAGTAACAACAAAAAAAACAAACTAAGAAGTCCAAATACGTAACTAGACCCACATAAACACACACAACAACAAAAAAAAAAAAAAGCTTGAAACATAATACATTTAACCACAAGAAAGAGAGAAATGTTTAAAATGCCAACAAACCAAAAATACAAATGGTGGAAATAAGTTGATATGAAAATAAAAGAAAGGATGAATAATGTTTTAATAATGTATACTATATTTAATAATACATGAAAATATTTTAATAATAATACATTAAAACATTTTGATAATAATATTTAGCAAAATATTAAAATTATTTTCATAATTATATTTAGAATTATATTTAATTTAAAATATATTATAATAATATTGAATAATGTATTAAAATATTTAAATAATATTTAATAAAAATATTTAAAATATGTTTGATTTAATAATACTATAATAATATTTAATAGTATACTTTAAATTATAAATATTTTAATAATATTTTGGTAATATCTAATATCATATTTGTAAATAAGAATCTATTTCAAAATATGAATATTTTAATAATATGCAATAATTTAATAATATTAAAATTAGAATGGTATTGAATATTCTAAAATTATTAAATATTATATTTAATTATATTTCATAATATAGTAAAATATTTCAAAAATAATAATTTGTAATATATTAAAGATATTTAAAAAATATTTCATAATATATTTTTAAATATGATTATTTTAATTATACTATAATAATATTTAATAGTTTATTTTAAATGATGAATATTTTAAAAATATTTTAGTAATAATTAATATTATATTTGAAAATAATAAAATTTTAATAATATATTTGAATATTTTAAACACATTCAATATTTTGATAATATCGAGAATTTTAACTATATTTATAAATAATATTTTAATAATTTTTGCAGTCTTAACAGTTGGATATGCTTGGAATTTTCAAAAATATGCAAGGGCAAAGCTAGTGTAAAAATAATGATCCTATTCCATGAAATGAGGAATAGAGAAGTAACAGCTATTCTTAGGCATAAGTACAAAAGGATGGGTAATGAGAGTGTAATAGCTGTTACAAGTAATAGCCAATTCCATGAATCAAACTAATGAATTTGTATTGCATTGAAGAATACGAGGGAAATAACTATGCCATTCCTTCAAACCAAACATAGTATTAGTTCTAGAAAAAGAGGGAATCAATTTTGGAGATAAAATAAGCTGATTCTTCTGGTACACAGCACTGAACATGGAAAGCTGATTCTTGTAGTACACAGCACTGCGACATCCTCCAAGAGCAGTTGAAGCTAGAGCTCTCCTAGTGGATGCAAAAACTGACACACCTTAGATGGCTTTAAAGAAAAAAAAATTCCTCATAATTCCTTTCATTTGGTATGTTATTTGTCCTCTGATGCCTAAACTTTGTCAAAGCATGACTTCGGATAAAACTTTGTCAAGCAATAATAAAAAATGTGCTGAAGTAAATAAGAGAAGTCATGCAGTTCTGTATGCGCATTATCTTAGAAGGGATGGGTAGAGCTCTTCACACCGACTTTAAATCCGGCTTTAAATGTGAAGCCCTGAAAGATTTGTTCTGTGATCTTGTAACTTGGAATATAAAAGCTGGATTGGAAGCAATTAAACGCAGCCTTTTTGTAGTCGCTGGACAATTTGACTGGGCCTCATTTATCACCCTTTTCTTTAGCGTGGGGTTTAATAATCACTACGATCATCATCATGAAAAGGATGCAACAATCACTTGATGTTGTCAAGAAACGAGAGGGTAAAAAAAACATGAAAAAGCCCCTACTAGTGTTTCCACCCTGCAAGTTTCAGCCTTGCAGGTTTTGAAAAAGATGCCATAGAGGTTGGCAGAAAAACTGACTAGAGAAATAATATTGAGCTTGCAGATATGGACCTGCCAGCCAGTTGATATTCATTAAGGCTGTCTATCAGAAATGTTATTCAATACATCAATTGTAAGGAAGAACTTGTTTTTGGATGTTAATACCTACTGTCTGATAAGTTGTTTGGCGATCAGAACCACTAATTATAAATCTACTTTCTTCTCAATCTTCATGCCAGCTCCAAATTTTCCAATGGATGGTAACATGCTTTCCAAGCGTTCTCCATTCACCTAAAATACACAAGGCAGGCACAAGCCTTTCTGCTGAAGGAAAATGGCCATTATTGAGTTCCCCACTTCACAATTACAATTTGGATATATATTCACTTCAAAATAGCCACTTGTGTATTGCAGGCCTGCGAAGCAATAAGTGGACTTCTTCCACCAATGATTTCATCCCAGAAACAAGTTCTATGGACTACATTTCAACATTATCTAAAAACTTACATTACCAGCACCAAAACCTAGGGCTATTTAAACAGAACCAGAACTTCAAAGTAACCAACACAAAAGCAAGTAATTAGGGAAAAAAAAAACTGATTATTGCTTTCCAGCTCTAAATCTGACTAGCAATTGCCTTCCATGCAAGAAAATAAATATGGAAGTACAATATCCCCAAGATGACTGACCCAGTAAAACGGAATATAAAAATCCAGTGACAAGAAAGGAAGACCCAAAAGCTTACTCCATGACAGCAACTCCTCCAGCTGCTTTTATCTTCTCTATTATATCATTTGCTTCCTCTTTGGTTATCCCTTGTTTCAGCAAAACAGGTGCCTTTTCAACAAGCTCTTTGGCCTCTTTCAACCCCAAATTAGTAAAAGCCCTTACTTCTTTAATGACCTTGATTTTTGCAGCAGCATCAAACTTCTCCAACTTCACATCAAATGCTATTTTCTCTTTCTTCTCCTCTACCTTTGTAGCTCCTGCAGCTGCTCCACCCTGTGAACCCAAGTCCATTCCTTCAGTTGCAACTGGCTGCAATTTTGGGAGCCTTAGCCTCTCAGTGAGAGCAGGACCAATTTGTCTTCGCTCTTCAGGCGGTAGGGCAGCAATTCGCTCTGCCAGTTGAACAATTTTATCAGAGGGTGGAGGTCTAGGGCCATATGGATCATAGAATTGTGGATATTTGTACTTTTTAGGCTTAGCCTTGGGATCTCTTGGAACAAAATCATGCTGGAATGCACGAACCTGTAAAGGCCCAGTAATTTCACGAATGAAGGGACAGACACGAATTGCTTTTATAAGTCCAATCAACTTCATCGCTCTGGATCAGATAGAACAATGACTCAAGGATAATATCGACAGAGAGTTTATCTGCTTCAAACAAGCAACTAAAAATTGTCAACCGTCTAAATACTTTCAACACCAACTGACAAGAGCTCAGCAGCAGGGCAAAGAAAATTAGAACTTTTCTTTTTCCAGGAGGAAAAGCACTTGTATTATCTAGAAAGGCAACTAAAATCTGGCAATCCATGCAACGTATGCTAACTGTTGGAACAACTAATTTCAAGCACATTCACTAACAAATGAAGTCATTCAAATACATTGAAATCTTACTCTGTATATTTACTTAGCATGGTTACATTGAGTTCATGCAACCACTGTCTAGGTCTATCCTGGAGATTTATCAATGGCTAAGGGAATAAAGAGGTCAAGCCTACTAAAAATTACTAGGGCTCTACTCACAACATATTTAGCTTCAATTAGTTCAAAATCAGTCAAGCTCTATAACCAAACAAGCCAAGCACAAGACTTTGCTTGAGCAAGTCACAAGCCTAACTGAGCTTTAAAAAGTACATATATAAGAATAAAATGTGGTGCAAATATATAGCCGAAGTAAGTATTCAAGCTTGAGCGTAAACGTAGGCTACCGATAAGAACCCAATAGAGTTCTTGAAATCAAATAGGTCTTCATATTTCGAGGTAAGCTTGAGATTGAACAGCAAATATTGATCAATCACCCTTTACTAAATTTATTTCAAATTGGGTTGCTTCTGAGTCGATTTAAGAAAATAATGTTGACATATTGAATAAAAAACTCCCAAAATCCCCCCCCAAAAAATGAAACCAGTAAATCCTTGTTTACCAAAAAAAAAAAAAAAACCCTAAACTCAGAATGAAACAATTTCTTGGGAAGAAATGAAAACAGCTTATATTTGTAGGTTACTTAGGTTAAGAGCATCCTTAATGTCCATTAACGATTTTAAACAAACAAAAAATGTTGACATTTTAACAGCCTTACAGTCCAACACAATTTAAACATAATTTTTAAACGAAAATTCATCCAAAAGAATACAGGCCTTGCCTATAATTGGGACTGCAATCAAAGTGTGGCTGCAGATGCTGCCGCCGCCGCCGCCAGTTATGGTGCTGCGGTGGTCACTGCTCAGTCCTGGCCGAGAAGAAGGATATTGAAAAGTGAAGATGAGGGAGCTTGGCTGCCACTGCCGGCCCCAGGCTCGGTGATGCTTATCGGCAAAAGGAACCAAAACCCTAAAGTTGAAAGACTGGAAAAAGCCAAAGACGGAAACGATAGGCGGATCAGAGGAGCCAGCGAATGAGATTTGGGAATTAGAATGGAAAGACATAGGGTTTTCTTCCTAAAACTTTTTTAATTTTTTTAACGGGTTAGACTTTTCTTATTATTATTTTTTTATTATTAATTAATATATTATTAGTTATTAATTATATTTTAATTTAATTTTGGTAATTTATAAATAAATTTTATAAATATGATAGTTTATAAATATATTAAAAAATAAATAAAAAGTAACGAATAAGTTAGCCCTTTTTTACTCAAGTATCCCAACATAAAATCTGGACTTTTTTATTTAAATATTATTTTTTTTATTTTCCTAAATTCGTTATCCTTATATTATTTTTCAAAATAAGTTTTTTCTTTTTCGAAGTTAAAAAATCGTAAATTTTTTTTATTACGACAGGGAACTTCCTACCTAGCCAATATAAAAAAAGAATAATAATGCCAAGGCTGTTGAGCCCCCCCGGAAGAAAAAGACAGAATTAAGTGTATGTTAAATTTTTTAGTTTGAAAGAATTATACGAGTTTAATTTTTTTAAATTATAATTTATTTTTATTTTTTTAAAGTTTAAATTTATTTTTAGGTATAATTATGTAAGTTTAAATTTTTTTAAGGTATAATTTGTTTTAAATTTATTTTTTGTTTGATTATACGAGTTTAAATTTTTTAAAGTATAATATATTTTTATTTGTAAGATTACTTTGATTTTTGAAAAATTTTCTTTAAAAATGATATAATTTAGTTTGATTGTATTAGAATATATATTTTTTAAAATCTTAGGTTATCGTTATTTTAAATGAAAATATAAATTGTTTAGTAATATTAAATTTATTTTTGTTGTAATTAAGTTTTTTTTGTTGAAATCATGATTACAAAGAAAGGAGTTGAATTTCATTTTGAAAGGATGCAACCGTTTAAATTTTTTA
>JBBYHL010000005.1:20048958-20060789 GCA_038381835.1 Adansonia madagascariensis
ATGGAAACTTAGCCGATTGATTAGCTAATGGAAGACTTTATAACACACTAGGAATGGAAAGAGCGGATTCAAGCTTTAAAAGGAATTCTGCCCTAGCTGATTAGAAGGCTACAGACCAAATATCATAGTGGATGTCCCCTTGATGATTCATAATGATCTTGTGTTTGCATCTTGATTTGAGTTATGATTCACTTAATTTCATGTTATTCTAAGTATGATTGAGTGATTAATTGCTGAAACTTAACCTAAAATCATGTTTAGTGACTTGATCTAGGTTTGAACATGGAGATTCTCTTTAGGTCTAGATTTAATCAACACATTTTCTTAAGATCTTGATGATTTAAGCTTTGTTAAGCTAGGATTTCATGATATTAAACTGAAATTTTGAACTTTAAATGATGAAATCATAATTTTCTTGCTTAATATGGTGTTCAAGCATAAGGAAAATGAAGGAGCTATAGAAACCTAATTTTGTCTAGGCCTTCTTCCTTGTCAGTCCAAAAATATCCAAGATACAAAATTAGACACTTGTCCTAGTGGAGGTAAATTTCCTTTAGGAGGAATGTATATTTTCAAGGCTTATTTAGCTGTGTTTAAATGACCGTAGGTGCACGTGACAAAATTAATGTAATTTCAAGGGTCATATAGAGTAAATCTTGAACAAAAAATACGAATATCAAGGTAAAATAATAAACTTTTAACTTTATAACTGTGAAATTTTGAAATTTAATTTTTCGAATGTTATCATGGTCAAGTTTCCCATTTTTAAGAACTTTTTGAGAATTTTTCGTTAAATTTGTGAAGTTGACCATCATATATTTTTACTAATATCTATGTGGTATTTATGCTGATATACACTTCAAAAAATAAAAAATATTCGAAGAAAAATTCATATTGGCATTTTACACCACAAAGTATCAAGTTATTTAATTTTTGAAATTAATTTTGAATTTTTCATAGTATTGTGAGTATCCTACTCATAAAATCTCGTGAAAATTGTTTCAAATTTTAGATTATCATTATCATTTTTATTATTTTTATAAATTAATGTTTTGATTAATATGTTGGAAAAGTTCATTTTTATAAAATTTGAACATATTTTTAAAAATTTCCTATTTTCAAGATATGGAGTTTCTATTTCGTAAATTTTTTCGATAAGATTTTTCTAAATTTATAATTTTCAAAATCCTTCAAATATTATTATTTAATTCATGTTAAATCAATTTTCAAAATTCAATTTATTTTATGAGTTTTGTTTTGTTTTTTAAAATTATCCTCGTTTTCAAGATACGAAGTTTTTTACTCCGTAATTTTCTTCAAGGGATTTTTTTGAATTTTTAATTTTTAAAATTCTTCAAATGTTATTGTTTAATTCACAGCAAGTCATTTTTTCAAAATTCAATTTATTGTACAAGTTTTGCATTTTTTTTAGAATTTTTTCGCTTTTAAGATATGAAGTTTTTTACTTCGTAAATTTTTCAGTAAGATTTTTCCTAGTTTATAATTTTTAAATTCTTCAAATATTCTCATTAAATTCATAGTAAACCAGTTTGTGAAAATTCAAGTTAATTTTATGCGTTTTGCATTTTTTTACACATCCTAATTTTTTCTTATAAGGGTTTTTCTCGTAAAATTTTACGAGTTTACAATTTTTAATGTTTTTTTCTTGTACACAAAAACTGTTTTTACTATTAGATTAAATTAAATTGATAATATAATATTTTATTTCAAAGACATAGATTTTGATTTTTTAAATTTAATCCTACTAATTAATTTTTACGGTGTACTTTTACATATTATACAAATATCACACAAAACTCTCTAGATTTAATGAGGTTATGCATGACACCATCCATAAGATGACAAAATTAATTAATTTAAATCAAATCATTTAATTAATAAAATTAAATCAAATAAGTGTTAAATATAAAAATAACAAAAATAGATAAAAAGATAAAAAGGCCATTCGGCCAAAAAGGGTTGGGAACCTTCTTGGCTGACTCTCCTAGCTTGAAAAACCATGGGAGAAGTTTTCACAAATTTAGACATTTTTCTTAAAAATTTTCAAGAATTTCTAAGTTTTCAAGCCTTTCAAAGTAATTTCATGTAGAAATCTTGTAATTTTTGCTTATTTCCATCATTTTTCTTCATTTTTGTGAGTTAAAATCATGTTAAACTAATGGATTTTCGACCATGTTTAAAGGCTAACATGTTGACAATGAATAATTTTCTATATATTTGTTGTTATATTTAATTTTTTTGGTTAAAGCTTGATTTTTTTATGAAATATTGTTGTTGTTGATGAGATATTAGTTTTATTATATATATGTTTATGTTTATGTTTATGTTTGTATTGTTTATCTTAATATTTTCATGTTAATATGTTGATTTATATATTTATATACTTATTTTTTATGATTTTATTTTTGTATTTAAGTTTGATGATATTTATTCATGGTTATTCTCATGATTTTGTATTACAAAATGTTGATGCATGCTTAGTCCTTACCTTGGCTGAATTTAATAGGAATTTTTTATGACGATTTTATGCTTATTTTTGTGTTAATTTTATGGTTTTTAGGTTGTTCTGCAATAATAGGAAATTTAGCGATTAAATTGTAAAAATTTTAAAGTTTGTTCATATATTATTCTTGCTTGCCCGAAACTCATTAGCACCATGGAAAGAGTGTTTTAGTCATTTTCAAACATATTTTATGCATTTCTTACATTTTAGGGGCTAGTTTGTAATTTATAAAGTTTAGGGACTAGTTTGCAAAAAATTGAAGGATTTTGTTTCGAGGCCAAGGTATTTGGCCAAATCTTCATGAGAATGTTTGCTGTGTTTTACATGTTAATTTTCATACGCTTGATGATTTTTTTATGGTGTTTTTCCATGTAGGGAACAAATTGCAAAATTAGAAAAGTTTAGGAACCATTTAGCAAATCTTTGCATTTAGGGGTAAAATACTCATTTTTGTCATTTTTAAATATTTCTAATTTCCTATGGTCTTCCATAGAGGTATTGAAATTATTAAAATTTTCATATTCTTCTGGCTTTCCATTAGGGTACATAATGTAATTTTGAAAAGTTTAAGGACTTACTTGCAAAATTACAAATTTCTCGTTCTAAGGCCATATGTGCTTGATCGATTTGATTATATGCTTTTGGACATAATTTCCATAATTTTTTGTAATGTATTTCATGTTTAATTATGAGTTCATGTTATATAAAGACTAAATTGTAAAGTTAGAAAATATTAAGGACTATATAGAAAACTTTGCATTTTAGAGTTAATGTGATATTTTTACATTTTAAGAATATTTCTAGCATTCCTATGGTCTTTCATAAGGGTGTAGAAATTATTAAAACCTTTCATATTCTTTCGATTTTTCATTAGGGTACAAAATGCAATTCTAAAAAGTTCAGGGACCTATTAGCAATTTTTACATTTTAGGTCTATTTTGATGTTTAAGTTGCCCATGGAGAGTATAATTGTTATTTCATATCATTTTCGAGTTTTTTAGGTTACCGGGATATAATATGTTGAAGGTGTGTATTTTAGTAATATTTTAGAATCGAGCTATGTAATCACAGGGATACTTATAGGTTGAAGGTGTACAGTAGGAGTAGCTACATTTATTCATGATGCCATCCAGCCCTTTATGTTACTGGGATACGTATACATTGAAGGTACACCTTGGGGGTATTTTAATAATTTACCCTAGAACCAAATCCTTTATGGTCATCGGATACTTATATGTCGAAGGTGCATAATAGGGATACGTTCATTTTCTTATAGAGATATCAAGTCTTTTAGGCTTACCAAGATACCTAGATGTCGAAGGTAGACTTTATTGACATTTTAGTAATTTATGTTAGAGCCAAGTCTTATGTGATCACTGGAATATTTCTATGTTGAAGGTGTACAATAGGAATAGGTTCATTTGTTTATATAGTTATATAATCCTTTAGGGTTACCAGGATATGTATATGTCAAAGGTACTCCTCAGGAATCGAGTCCTTTGGGGTCATCGAGATACTTTTAAGTCGAAGGTGTACTTTAAGAGACATGTTGGTCATATCGACCACCTTTAGGATCCTAAAGTTAAGTTTAGTACATGCCATATAAACCGAGTCTTAGGATAAATTTTATTTATTAAAAAATTAGAATTTTTGTAAAATTAAGGCAATGTCTCCGATATTAAAATAATAGTGAAGTTTCTCCTAGAATATGAAAGTGCTTTCATGGATTATTTTAACAATAAGACATTGTTTTAAAAAAATGAAAACCGGGACTTTTCAAATTTTAAAAAAAATAAAACCTTTTGTATTCCATCGGTTTTCTAGCAGGGCACAAAAGGTATTTTGATTTTTTAAAACCTTTTGTATTCCACCAGCTTTCTAGCGAGGTACACTAGAGAATGATTAAAACCTTCATGTTCTTCTAGTTCTTCGGAAGGGTGTAAAAGATATGTTGATTTTTAAAAATATTAAAGACTCGATTTTCTCATCCAGAATAATAAATTTGTTTCATAAAACTTTATTTTTAAATATGGGAATTATAATTAAATATCAAATATTAAAATTGAATAAAAAACAAAATTTAAGTTAACATGGGATTAATAAGGTACTAATTGCCAGGTATCACGAGAAGGTTGATCTTTAGTTGTGATTGTAATGACTTCCGGACCCTTTCAAGTAATCTTTGGAATAAGCGCAAACCTTGAAGTTTGTTTTAAGGGTTTTGTAACTCTTGAATATATAAACTCTGATGGATAAGCAATCTCAGCTGGTTAAAATAGATTGGCGGTGACTCCAAAATAAATGGTTATTTCATAATGACTATTTAGAGTCAAGTCAAGAGAGCGATTAATCTTGACAACTCAATCCCTAGACACAAAAAATAAATAATAAAAAAATAATAATAATGTGGCCCCTAAAATAAAAGAATAATGATATAGAGATTTATATAGGAATGAGGGGTACACTTATAATTTTAAGTCGGGCTGGTCAGGATTCGTATCTAGGCCATGTTACGATAGCTTGGCCACCTTATTGGGGACAAGTTAGAGAGTTAGGCCTAAAATTAATTAAGTGTTAACAAAATTTTGATTAATTTGGTTTCAACCAATATTTAATTATAATTGTCGATATTTTAAAAAAATTATTTTTAATTTATATAAAAAATTTGGTATATATTGTTCATATTTTTCACTAACAATTTTGATTCCTTTGCAGCATTATTTCTAAAGGGAGTTTAGGATAAGGGTTTTATTATTTTTGACCGAGTCCAGTCATAAAAGATGAATTGTCCCCCCCGTATATACTATACGCATTCATATGCATTAGATTCTCTTATAGGTATATGTAAGTACCTAATATTTTAGAAGAAGGTGAGGTAGCTCTACCTTCTAAGGTGTTAGGCTCTGTCTGGGCTAGTGAAAAGCCTATCGGGAGTAAATTCCTATGCCTGCCCAAGATGTTGCCTTGTTTTAGGCATGGAAGATATGCCATTCAAATTGAACCCTTTCTGATATAAACCCGTGATGGGTAAGGATTAGGGTACCTTGTTAGTTCTTTTGGGACTTAGGGAGCAATTCAAAAACCTATTTGGATGTCTAATCCAAACCTTATGTAATGAACCATAAGGGACTCACCTAGTTGAGCCATACCTAGTTCTTGAGGTTACCAAATTATGTACATGTAAGGGAACATTTCTAACCTTTTACTCTTGTAATTTGATTTTCTTGATATTAATAAGTCTTCTTGTGTTACTATGACATATTTTATTTTTCGCATTTGTTTGCTATATTATGAAGGATTTTTTTATAATTTTTGGCTCGACATTCATATCGTATGTGCATCTCTTTTTTTTTAACATCTACAAAGTTCACATCTTTATGCGCTCATGCATTCATAATTTTTACAATAACTAAAACTATTCCATTTATTGTATTTTCAAGCATCCAAACATGGATGGTAATATTAGGGTAAAGGTCAGCACATTAGACTTCGTCTAAGAAGAATTTGGTCATAAAGTCCAGGGAACAGATAAACAAATAAAAAATTGATAAAAATGATTGAAGGTCTAAAAAAGGGACCTTGTCTAGGAACACCTTTATCCACGATGAATCTAGAAAGTTAAAATCTAGGAGATCGATTGGAAATATGAGTAAGTGCTTTGGAGGGGGGCAGTTAGAGGAATGGGACAAGAGATCCAAGAGAAAAAGAGCAATTACTTGGATTGTCAAAAATCAGTAGAGATCTTCTAGGTGATCCCCAAGGAATGCCATTGCCTTTAACAACCTTTAACACTCAAAGATTCAAAGATAGAACCTAGTGAACCATCAGATAAAGATACCAATCCTTGGACCATACACATAATTGAAATAAAGCCACCTAATTCTGCACCTGTACGAATTAGTCTGCCTTCTAACCCTGCAAGTCTTCTCAATGCTAGTCAACCACCTTGTGGTGACCATAAAAAGAAAAGATCATTAAAGAATCACAAATTTGATCCAACCCCACTAACCTATAAGGAACTATACTCTTTCCTACTTCAATATCAGCTTGTTGCTCCTAAATATATTCTTCCATATCAACCCCTTTATCCTGAATGGTGTAACATTAATAAGCATTGTGAAAACAATGCAGAAATATGCAGACATTTAATTGAAACATGTAATACCTTCAAAAAGAAAGTTAAAATGCTACTCGATGTCAATGTAATCTGGTTTAAACCAAGGATGAATGTTGTTGTTGAACTCCTGTCTTGTTCTTGGAGGCATTAGAATATCCGGGGAAATAAAGTGATCATGGAGATAACCTTTTGGTTGCTTGGACTTGCAAATATAGGCTTTGTAAATATAGGATGTGTAAATAAAGTGATCATGGAAGGTTTTGTAAATATAGTGTTCAAAAAGAATGACTAGGACTTGCAAAGATTCCTTAGAAATCAACATAGCTAGATATTTTTTTTTGGTTACTTGGTCTTTTGAATCTTTTAAATCCTATGAATGTACACTAACTATTAATGAAAAAATCAAATGGTTTTGGTTGATGACACAACAGTGTAGAATCATGACTTAAATTCCACAAATTCTTGCCTTTACAATAATCTCCATGTTTGATATTTAGCCCACTGCTTGACATCTAATGTGTCTCACCAGATATTTCTCTATTCATTTATTCATTCATTTATTCATTCATTCATTTTTTCTATTCATTCATACATTAATTTTTCCATTTGTTGATGTACATACATGGAATATAATAAAGATAAATATTGACAAGATATATGTGTATTCATGCACACTAATTTAAGATCCTTTTTTTCATTTCCAAAGTGAAGTAACATGAATCACTAAATGAAAGATACCACAAAACATGAAGGAAAACAAGTACAAACTTTAAATTCGATGGAACCACTCAAGGTAAGCAAGCCAGTTTTCTAACAACCATAAGGTACTATTGATAACACTTTTACCAGGATATCCGAGGAGGTGCAAACTAAAGGACCACTGACAAATGTTCAAGATGCATAACTAGCAAATACCTAAGACGTACAACAAAATGTTCTTGCTCTTAATCCACCCCCAAACTTTATACTAACTTCAGTACCATTCTACAAAGGGCAAATATAAAGATCATTGTTTTACAAGAGGGGTCAACAGTGCCTTATTTGGATAAAGAAGAAAGTTGTAAGCAGAAAGCAAAAGGCTCATTCAAGTAAATATCAAAAAAGGAAGTTATAGTTCCTTAAAAAAGGTTAAAGGCCATAAAAAGGGATGAGCCCTATAATGGTGTTGATTTTGATAATCTTAGGCTAGTGCCTGATTTGATTATCCTACCAAAGTTTAAAATTTTGAAGTTTAAAAAGTGTGGCAGACTCACATGCCCCAAGACGCATCTAATGATATATTGTCAAAAATAGCTAGCTATGCCAGAAATGAGAAATTGCTTGTCCATATTTTTCTTGAAAACTTGACTAGGGCAGCTCTAGAATGGTATTTCCATTTAGAAAAAGGCCAAGTGAGCATATAGAGGGATCTAACAAGAGCATTTTTACAACAATATGAGCATAGATTAAAAATTTCTCTGGATCAAGGAACTTTCTAAAATATGAGAAAGAATCCTAATGAGAGCTGCATAGATTATGCTTGTAGATGGAAATACACAGCTTCGCATGTCCAGCCACCTCTCACTAATAAAGAAATGCACACCTACTTCGTTGATACTCTGTCATCTCCGTACTATAACAAATTGGTTAAAAATGTGCTCTTTGAGTTTACAGATATTTTGTTTACTTTAGAAAAAATTGAACATGGCATAGGAACGGGAAAGATCATGGACACTACTCAAGCGGATATGTGGGTGACAAAATGATCCTACCATTAAATACCAATAAGTCATGACCGATGGAAGCTAGGATCAAAATAATTTGAAAAAACAAGGAAATTCATTTGGATAGTGTCCTTGCCCCTAGTCTTTTATCATTCAGCGACCTCAACAGGTTTATTCCTCTACCTCACAAACCTTTAGACAAACTCTTTTAACGTCAAGTTCTAAAAGGCAAAGAGACCTGGAAGAAATTTAAGGCAATTCTTAGAAGCATAATAGAAAAAGGATGAAGGTATATCATAACCCACCGATTTCCTATATGAAGCTCTTTCCTTTCCTCATTCAGAATCAGATGATCTCCACTGTCCCAATAAAGCCTAGGAAGCCTCTCTACCCAGAATGCTATAATTTGAGTGTAAGATGTGAGTATCACCAAGAGGTGGAAGGTTATTCCACGAATGACTGCAATGCATTCAAGAGCAAAGTACAAGCCTTCAGAAATGTTAACCTACTAAAATTCCAAGAGCTGTGGATGCATATCAAGGACGATTGGTCGAAGGATCACCGACCTTATAGTGGTATGCCATTCAGGGGCAATTTTTATTTTGATTCTAAAACTCTATACATTACTTTTTAAAAATTGTAAATTATGAAATAAATTTTTGTTTGTAAACAGTTTATATATTATGATGAACCATGAATTTTGTTAATAATGATTTCCAATATTTAGGATAATGAGAATATTTTGAAAAATTTTTCTTTGATAGGTAATCACCATTAGATTGAATTCCCAAAGAAAGTTTCTTTATTTTCACATATACATTTGTTCCCAGACATTCAACCATAGACCTTTCATATCCAAATTTTCTTTTCTACTAATTCTTTAAAGGTCGAACAAATAGATTATGTTCCTAGAAGATTCAAATATCAATAGCTCGACATTTGTTAAAATGATGATGGTAATTCCAAGATCTTCCCTCATTTGGATAACTTTTTGTCATAATTTCCATGACCCTCTTCCAAATCCTTGATTCGAGAAGAATATGAGTAAAAGTGTGAGCTGAAAACACCTTTTCTTTCCTAACAAAATCTTTTCAAACTAATTATTGATACATAAGATACAAGATTTTTTTCCAAGCCAATTTAATTTTCTTTCCTAAAGGCTCAATCAGAACCATGATTCATTGATAGCTATGAAGTTGATAATGTTGAGGGTCATACTTTAAACCTTTAAAAATTGAGTGCAACATCATATTATTGAGATACTTAAAATGATTTTAGAAAAAAAAACAACCTTTTTTCTTAGAGAAATGCTTGTTACTCTGAAAGGCTGTGTTTGAAATGATAAATGGCCTTCTTTCTCTATCCTTTTTCAAATAAAGAAAATTATCCCTTTGTAGTCCCCTTTAAGCCTAATAATTTATTTCCCTTCTTTAAATCCTAATCAAGGATCACCTTCCACACTGAGGAGCAAATAAAGTGAAGCTTCAAGACTGGAAAGAGTAAATTTTGTTCTAAAAATATAAGAAGAACAAATCAAATGTCATGAGATAAATTTTGAAGATTGAGTAAAGTTTAAATTTCAAGTTCAAATATTTAAAATGAAAAATGAAGAAAGCTCAAATTTCAAGTTTAAATATTCCATGTAATGAATGAACAAAATTTCAAGTTCTTTCAGAATAAAGAATAAAGAAAAAAAAAGATAAAGAAAGAAATGAGGAGAAGCAAAGAAAAATGAAAAAGCAGAAAAGATAAAGAAATGAAGATTTATTCATCTTAAAAGACATGCCAGAGTCAACTTCTTCTGAAAAAAAATGATCCTTGATTCAACTACCCTTTTAACATTTCATTTGGGCCTATTTATCCTTTTATTTCTAAACCAAGAACCACAACCTGCATTATGTACCTAACAAAGTCCATTTTGATCAAATATAGCTATTTGAGTTACTGAGCTATTCTTAGGAAAGTTCTTTTTAAATTCATCTATTTAAATTATTTTTAAGTTCTTAAGAATATGATGGGGCAATCAATTAAAAACAAAATTCTAGAGTAAAAACTCAAAAAAGGCAGTCTCGAACAAGCTTAAAGGCTTTGGAATTGTTCCTAAACCATCAAAAATAGCCACCAATGGGATAAAACCTTCCATACTACTTCAAAAGTGATCCCAAACCTTTAGAAATTTTATGATATCAACAAAAGGTTAAATCAAAAGCCTTAACATTGATTCCTTCAAAAAATTTCAAAATCTTTGCATTTGACTTTGGGAATTAATGCTTACCAAAGGCCTTTTAAATTGACCATTTGAGACTTGGTATTTACTACAATTAGTTTAACACTTGTCAAGATATTGTATTTGAAGATTAAAAGGGTGTCATAACCTGATTTTTTGCCTTTCAGTGAATTCCTAAGAAAAGAACCATCCATCAAAATTTTGGTCTTGATAAACCTAGATCTTATTATATCAATCTTTACAAATCAAATTTTTATGGTGCCACCCCATATGTGTCTCTAAATTCATTTTTTATCTCATTTAAAGATGTCATAAATGGTGAACATCAATCGTAAAAAAATTTTAACATCATAATAAAGATAGCATATCCATTATCTTTGTTATTGGAAAATCCATGGATGAAATTATTTTGAAATTTCCATAGATTTTGATCAAGTAAAATTTTTCCTCAGGTTAGAATGAGAAGGTGATCTCAATCCATAAATCTTAGAATTTTGATGAAATGTTTACTTTGCACGATTTCAACAAAAACTTGTAAATATGCCTACAGAATACTTATTCAATTGCATAAGTTACATCTTTAAATTGATGAACAATAATTTGATAGTTGATGGCTTTTTAGGAAAAATTGAACAATTCCTTAAAGAAATTTATTGCCCTTTCACGCAATCCTATTGGCAAGTAGATAAAGAAGGTTTAAAGCTTTGATGGTGATATTCAAAGCATCCAAAACCTTTTATTAAGAAACTTTCATTCAAAAATATTTTCAAAGCTTCAATGGTAATATTCAAAGCATTTAAAAATTTTCATTTAGGCAATATTTTCAAAGCTTCGATGGTGATATTCAAAGTTTTCAAAAGTTTTTATTTAGTTGAAAAAATTAACATTAAGCCAAAAAGTAGATAATGGTTATTACCTTTTGAAATTGGCATCTATAACATTAAGCCCAAGAGTAGATAATGGTTATTGCCCTTTGAAATCGGCATCCATAACATTAATCCCAAGAGTAGATGATGGTTATTGCTTTTTGAAATTGGCATCTATAACATTAAGCCCAAAAGCAGGTAATGGTTATTGATTGGCAAAATTGGCACTAACTTAACACTAAGCCCAAAGGTAGATGACGGCTTTGGCCTAATGAAAATTGGCACTTGAATGAAAAATGATGTAGTTGGTGTATATATGTGTGTGTGTATGTGTAAATTTCCTTCAAGAGGAATGTACATTTTCAAGACCTATTTAGTTGTGCTTAACTATCGT
>JBBYHL010000005.1:20060889-20080299 GCA_038381835.1 Adansonia madagascariensis
TGTGTGTGTGTATGTGTAAATTTCCTTCAAGAGGAATGTACATTTTCAAGACCTATTTAGTTGTGCTTAACTATCGTAGGTGTACGTGACAAAATTAGTGTTATTTCAAGGGTCATGAGGAGTAAATCTCAGACAAAAAAAGATGAATATCAAAGTAAAATAAGTAACTTTTAACTTTATACTTATGAAATTTTGAAATTTATTTTTGCGGATGTTATCACGGTCAGGTTTCCCAATTTTAGGAATTTTTTAAGAATTTTTTGTTAAATTTTGGAAGTTGACTGCTGTATACTTTTACCGATTCCTATGTGGCATTTATGCTAATATACACTTCGAAAAATAAAAAATATTCAAGGAAAATTCATATTCGCTTTTATACACTAGGTGTCAAGTTATCCATTTTTGCAATTAATTTTGAATATTTCACGTTATTGCAAGTATCATACTCATAAAATTTTTTGATAAAAATTGTTTCGAATTTTAGATTTTCATTTTTATTTTAATTATTTTTATAAATTAATATTTTGATTAATGTGTTGGATAAAGTTCATTTTTGTAAAATTTGAAAATATTTTGAAATTTTCCTGTTTTTAAGATACGGAGTGTTCTACTCCGTAAATTTTTTTAGTAAGACTTTTCTAAGTTTATAATTTTAAAAATTCTTCAAATATTATTATTTAATTCATATTAAATCAGTTTTCAAATTTCAATTTATTTTATATGTTTGGTTTTGTTTTTTAGAATTTTCTCTATTTTTGAGATACGAAGCTTTTTACTCTGTAATTTTTGGGGGATTTTTTTTGAATTTGTAATTTTTAAAATTCTTCAGATATTATTGTTCAATTCACATTAAATCAGTTTTTTAAAATTTAATTTATTTTATGAGTTTTGTATTTTTTTAAATTTTTTTCGTTTTCAAGATACAGAGTTTTCTACTCTGAAATTTTTTTGGGAAGATTTTTTCGAGTTTAATTTTTAAAACTCTTCAAATATTGTCATTAAATTCGTATTAAATCAGTTTGTTAAAATTCAAGTTATTTTATGAGTTTTGCATTTTTTTTATATATAGTAATTTTCCTAATAATGGTTTTTCTTATAACATTTTACGAATTTCTATTTTTAATTTTTTTCCTTTCTTGTACATAAAAATTATTTTTATTACTAGATTAAATTAATCGATCATACAAATTTTATTTCAAATATAGAATTTTTTATTTTTTTCAATTTAATCCTTTTAATTAACTTTTACGGTCTAATTTTACGTATTATACAAATATCACACAAAACTCTCTAGATTCAATGAGACCATGCATAACACCATCCATAAGATGACAAAATTAATTAATTTAAACCTTGTCATTTATTTAATAAAAATCAAATAAATAAATATTAAATATAAAAATAACTAAAAAAAAGATAAAAAGGCCAATCGGCCAAGAAGGCTTGGGAAACTTCCTGGCGGACTTTCCCACCTTGAAAAACCATGGGAGAAGTTTTCACAAATAGCTAATGATTTCCATAGCCAAATTTAGCCATTTTTCTTAGAAAATTTTAAGAAATTTTAAGTTTTCAAGCCTTTCAAGGTAATTTCATGTAGAAATCTTGTAATTTTTGCTTATTTCCATCACTTTTCTTCATTTTTTTAGTCAAAATCATATTAAGCTCATTGATTTTCATTGACGTTGAGAGTTGAAAATGAAGAATTTTCTACATATTTGTTGTTATATTTAATTTTTTTTATTTAAAGCTTGATTTTTTATGAAATATTGTTGTTGTTGATGAGATATTAGTTTTGTTGTATATTTATGCTTATGTTTATATTGTTTTTCTTAATATTTTCATGTCAATATGTTAATTTATATATTTATATACTTATTTTTTTATGATTTTATTTTTCTATTTAAGTTTGATGATATTTATTCATAGTTACTTTCATGATTTTCTATTACAACATGTTGATTCATGCTTACTCCTCATCTTAGTCGAATTTAATAGGAATTTTTTATGATAATTCTATGCTTGTTTTTGCATTGATTTTATGGTTTTTTTGGTTGTTTTGCAATAATAGGAAATTTAGGGATTAAATTGTAAAAATTTTAATTTTTTCATATATAATTATTGCTTCGCTGAAACTTATTAGTGCTATGGAAAGAGTGTTTTAGGCATTTTCAAACATATTTTTTTAAGGGCTATTTGCAATTTTACAAAGTTTGGGACTAGTCTACAAAAAAGTGAAAGATTTTGTTTCAAGGCCAAGGTGTTTGGATAAATCTTCATGAGAATGTTTGCTGTGTTTTACATGTTAATTTTCATATGTTTGATGATTTTTTTGTGGTGTTTTTATGTAAGGATCAAATTGTGAATTTAGAAAAGTTTAGGAACCATTTAGTAAATCTTAGCATTCAGAGGTAAAATGATTTTTTTGTCATTTGTAAATATTTTTTAATGTTCTTATGGTCTTTCATTGGGGTATAGAAATTATTAAAAATTTTGTATCCTTTTAGTTTTCTATTAAGGTGCAGAATGTAATTTTAAAAAGTTTAAGGATTTATTTGCAAAATTGCAAATTTCTTATTCCAAGGCCATACATGCTTGGCCAATTTGATTATATGATTTTGGACATATTTTCCATAATTTTTTGTGATGTATTTAATGTTTAATTATGAGTTTATATTGTATAAGAACTAAATTGTAAAGTTAGAAAATATTAAGGACCATTTAGAAAAACTTTTCAATTTAGAGTTAATGTGATATTTTTACATTTTAAGAATATTTCTAACATCCCTATGGTTTTCCGTAAGGGTATAGAAATTATTAAAATCTTTCGTATTCTTTCGATTTTCTATTAGGGTATGAAATGCATTTTGAAAAGTTCGAGGACCTATTAGCAATTTTTGCATTTTAGGTCTATTTTGATGTTTAAGTTGCCCATGGAGGGTATAAATGTTATTTCATATAATTTTCAAGTCCTTTAGTTTACCAGGATACTTATAGGTTGAAGGTATACCTTATAGGTATTTTAGTAAATTTTGTAGAATCGAGTCTTATGTGATCACTGGGGTTCTTATAGGTCAAAAGTGTATAGTAGGAATAGGTTCATTTGTTCATGATGCCATCCAGCCCTTTAGGTTACCAGAATACGTATATGTCGAAGGTACACCTTAAAGGCATTTTAGTAATTTATCGTAAAACTGAATCCTTTATGGTCATCAGGATACTTATATGTCAAAGGTGCATAATAAGGATAGGTTCATTTTTTATAAAGATATTGAATACTTTAGGCTTATCGAGATACCTAAATGTCGAAGATAAACCTTAGGGACATTTAGTAATTTATGTTAGAACCAAGTCTTATGTGATAACCGAGCTACTTCTACGTCAAAGGTATACAGTAGGAATAGGGTCATTTGTTTATCTAGTTATAAAATCCTTTAAGGTTACCAGGATACATATATGTTAAAGGTACTCCATAGGGATACTACATTAATTTACTTTAGAATCGAGTCCTTTAGTGTCACCAGGATACTGTTAGCTCGAAGGTGTACTTTAGGGGATATATTGGTCATATCGACCACATTTAGGATCCTAGAGTCGAGTTTAGTACAAGTCGACTAAACCGAGTCTTAGGATAAATTTTATTTATTAAAAAATTAGAATTTTTTATAAAATTAGGGCAATGTCTCTGATATTAAAATAGTAGTGGAATTTCTCCCAAAATATGATAAGGGTTCTACAGATTATTTTAATAATGAGATATCCTTTTAAAAAAATAAAAACCAAGATTATTTTGAATTTTCAAAAAATAAAACCTTTTGTATCCCATCGGTTTTCCCGCGAAGTACAAAAGATATTTTGATTTTTTAACACCTCTTGTATTCCACCGACTTTCTAATGAGGTATAACAGGGAATGATAAAAACCTTCGTGTTCTTCTGGTTCTCTAGAAAGGTGCAAAAGATATTTTGATTTTCAAAAATATTAAAAACCTAATGTTTTCATCCATAATAATAAATTTGTTTCATAAAATTTTATTTTTAAATATGGGAATTAAAATTAAATATCAAATGTTGAAATTAAATAAAAATCAAAATTTAAGTTAACATAGGAGCTCATCATGAGAAGGTTAATCTTTACTTGTAATTATAATTGACTCCCGGATCCTTTCAATCGATCTCTGAAAAGAGCGCAGACCTCGAAGTTTGTTGTAGTGGTTTCAAAACCCTTAAAAATATAAACTCCGGCAGGTGACCAATCTTACTTGGTTAAAATAGATTGGTAGCGACTCTAAAATAAATGGTCATTACATAATGACTATTTAGAGTTAAGTCAAGTGAGCGATTCATCTCAACAACTCAGTTCTTATACACGAAAAAGAAAGAATAATAAAATAATAACGATGTGGCCTCTAAAATAAAAGAATAATGATATAAAGATTTATATAAGAATAAGTGGTTCACTTGCCATTTTAAGTCGGGTGCTCAAAATTCGTATCCAAGCCATGTTGCGACAGAAGCTTCATTCAGTTATCTTAGATTAAGATGATCTTGACTTAATTGATTTGATCTTGCATGATCTTGCTAATTTGAGCTAGTTTGAGCTGATTTGAACTAAAAACTAGTTGATTAAAACTTGAATCTAGTGCAAAATGATGAAATTATAGGTTCTTGAATAGGTGAACCATTCAAACAAGCTAGATTAGCTTCCTCTAGGTTCAACTATGGTGGATTCTTAAAGTATGTTTGGTTTATTGTAATGTAATGTTAGTGTGTTTGAGTGAGATTTGCTTAATTGATGCTTAATTGGTGAAACTTAGATGAATTAAGTTGAGTTGAACTTAAGTAAGCTGAAATTTATGCTTAATTGAATAAATTTGTAAGCTTACCTATTCAATTGATGAGCTTAAATGTTTGAAAAGCATGTTTTAATTGTTGACCTTGTTGATTGAATTGAATCCAAGTTTGATTTCTTGTGTTTGATTATTAAATAATGAGAATAATTGTTTGGATGAGCATGAATGAATCAGCCATGTTGAATTTATGTTTAGAATAGGATTTGTGGATGATTAGTTGCTAGAATTATAGGTTAGTATACTACATGTTTGATAAAATACACGTTAGGATGTTTAAGTTATGTAAAAATTTTGTTTTCATAAAATGATCCCCAAGAGCAAGCTTTGGTTCACTTAATAAATAGGTGAATCAAAGTTTGGTTTTGTTTAATAAGCTCTTTAATGAGTTACTTGGGAATATTAAATAAAATAACTTGAATTAAAGCTAATTTGGAGCACATAAAAAAAATGTTTTTTAAGTGTTTAAATATGCTTAGATGAGTCTAAACTTAATAAGCCTTAATGTAAGTCATTAGGTGTTGTTTAGTTGAGTCAAGTTGTGTTCTTTAAAGTTACTTGGATGCTGGTTACGGTGCACAAGTGAGTGGCATTAGTGTGCCATTCACTTGCTAAGAATAAATGACAATGAATAAAAATGACAAAATTGAAGCCATTCGCATGACTTTGGAGCATATCGCAAATACTTAAAAACATAAGTCTAGGTCTTGGCACTTAGTCTTTGTTGATTTCTCATATATAACATGCATAAAGTCTATTTAGTCTTATTGTTGGATGTTTGAACATCCACAAACGTGTTTTACAAATGTGACAAAATGCTTCGTGATCACAAGTTGAGACAAAACTATTGTTGCAATCTAGTAGAGTAGTCTTATGAAAAAAAGATATATTTTGATTAGGTTATAGACTTAGGAACTTTTTTTGGTATTTTTCCCATAACTCTCATTGATTGGGCTGCATAATAGGCTATTGAAACATTTGATTTCATGATCGGACGGATACAAAAAAATCCTAGAACGCGAGCTATTTGCATGGCTTTGTTTTACAACCTAATCAATATTACAAATTATTTTTGATGAAGATAATCATTTCTATATATTGTTATCATATTTTTAGATAAAAGTAGATTGAATAAACTTTCAAGGAATGTATGGCTCATCTAGTTGGTATTTCGTATGAATTGGGAAGAAATTCTGGAAGGCACGCCTGTTAGATATGTTGTACAATGTAGTAGCATCCAATTAAAAAATTTACGTGACAGTTAAAACAATTTTCTAGCATTTTTTGAATATTTTCAGGTTAAAGTATAGTAAGTCAGCATTCATGGAATTCAATTTGGTGATTTTATGTAATAGGAATAATCCGAAATAAATTCAGAGATCTTGAAAGGTCAAATCTATCCCCTGTTTCAAGTTTCTCCAAGTTTTGGTGTCTATTATTTTTTTTTTGATTTTGGGAGTCATGTTAGTGTGTGAACAGGGTTAGAAGTATTCTATAGAAGGTCCTAGTGCCTCGCATTAAAGCTTCTGAGTTGAATTAAATAAAAGTTGATTTTTAATGTTGTTTTAAAATTTCTAATTTTCCTCAATTTAGTTTAAATGGAGTCAAATTTGATAAAAAAAAATATTAAAAATGAAGTCAATTAATGAGCATTTTTGGAGCCAAAAATTTTTATGAAAATTTTCCTTTTTAAATGATTTTTACTTCGAATCAGTTATAAATTCAAGCTAGTCTCGATAAGAGTTTCAGGATACATTTTTTTTAGTGATATTCGTTTGATTTTGGAATGAAAAAATGGATTATGGTTGAATACATATGACTGAAATCAAGAGAAACAAATTCAAATATGTGTGATTGACTGGTACCAGGTATAGGCATCATAAGAGGGATCGAGTCCTTACTTACGGTGTAACGACTCCCAAGCGAACTTTATAGGTCTTTGTATACACAAATTATAAAATCGTTCCCATAGAGTTTCATTACTCTTTAGTGAATGGTTTTAATAGGTGATCGATCACACCTATAGCCAAAATAGATTAGTGACAACTTTTTAAACTAATCACTCTTATATTTTGATATAAGAAGTTTAAACGAATGATTCATTCTAAGGCCTTACGATGATTTGGAGTGTTGTCTACCCTAATATATTGAGGTTTATATCTCGATATATTACAACAAGATTAACCCATGATTTTTTTAGTATTCATCAAAATTCATTTTTTTTATTCTTTTTTGTTGGTTTATGTGTATCTGATGATAGATATTTGTTAGAAAATTAAATAAGTTTTTCCAATTTACAAATTAAAGCCATTGGTTTTTCAGATTATTATTTATATGGTTAAAGCTTACTTTTTATCCTTAGTTTGATGCTCTAATTTTCAATGCTAACATGATATATGATGATATAATTGATTCTTAACAATTTTTTGTTTTTGATTAGTTATCAATTGATTGTTGTTCGGTTACTTGTATTTATTATTTGGTTATATTTTTTTGCAGAGTTTAATTTGCATGATATTAAAGAAGTAAAGTATGGTTAGGAGGATTTGTACAATATTTTCAGCTTTAATATCAAGCGTGTTCCTTTTATTAGAGAAGTCCAAAATGTTGTCTTTGCTTTTCAAAGGTCATTTTTTCCTTTTAGTAGTGTTTTTATTTATATATTTATTGTCGGGTTTTATTTGAGCATTGAAGATATGAAGGATAGAATTTTTTTTTTTTGCTTATTAATAATAATCATGAATTTTTTTGTCTTTGTCTCATACCACAAATTGAAGTAAATAAGATAATATTTACTTTACTCACTATTATGCATATTGGAATGATGAAATTATTGATTTTTTCATGTATTGCTTCAATATGTGATTCCAAGTTTCTATTGATTTTGTATTGGGTTTAATTTGAAAATGTTGAATTAGTATTGGGTTGATTTTGTATTGGATTTAATTTAATTTGATAAAAACTACTTTTATTTTATGAGTGCTGGAAATGTATGTGAAGGGGTTGGTTCCTTTAGTGATGAGGTTGATTCTTTTTTTTTTTTAAGAGGACTTGATTCAATTAAAGTTATATATACATTAAGTTAAAATCATATATACATATTGTTAGAGTCGAATGTGCATTCAGTTATAGTTATATGTATATTAAATTATAGTTATATACATACATAATACTAGAACATTATGTACAGTATACTTCTATAACATATATACATACTCTTATGTTTTTATGTTCATATAAGTAGGCATATTTGGTTCCTTTTGTGAAAGGGGTTGGTTCTCTTTGGGAATGAGTTGGTTCTACAAAGAATTTAATTAATTGGAACTTCAAGAGAATTTTGTATTTAAAAGTGTATATATGCTTTTGTTAAATGTATGTATAATTATGCTATATGTATATATTGTTATACTTTTATATTCATATAAATGGGCATATTCTCTTGGAAGGGTTGGTTCTCTTAGTGAAAGGGTTGGTTCCCTTAGTTTATTGTGATATTGTGACACATACATACTGTTATAATGATATATGCATTCTATTAGTGTGATATCTACATTATGTTATTGTTTTGATTTATATATACATAGTGTTAATGTGATATGTACATAATGTTAAGTTTATTTTCAAAAGCATATAAAGAGATAAGAATTATTCATAGCTAATATCACCTAGTTATACAATATATTACATATATGTGATATGTATTTCAATTTCTCTACTATCTTCATATGTTTTTTAGCATTTTTTAGCTTTCTTTACCATTATAATGATGAGCTTTATTTTTTTTACTTTTATCTGTAAAGTTACAGGCTTGGTCCAAGAATTAATGTCTTAATCATGTAATTAATATAGGTTTATGGTACATCTTATCAAGAGTATCTGAGTTTGCATCCTCCACCACCATCCTAGTCAAGTTTATGGGCAAAGTATTTCTCATGTGTTTATGACATTAAAATTCAACTAATCTTGATGTAACACGTTTGTGATAGTTTTACTGAATAGATTTTTGAACTTGAGCTTTACATTTGTAATGGAATTTTGTAGTTGTTTAAAACTCTGTTCTAATTAATCCATAATTGGATATATTAGATTTTCTAGCAATTTTTAATACAAACTAGATGTTTGGAAGGTTTGATGTAAGGGATGGTGATTGTAATAAGATAAATCTATTACTATAAGAAGGGAATAGCTTTCAGCAAAGCCAACTTTCTAAGGAAAAGATCTAAATTCAAAAGGGGTCAATTCTTTTATTTATGAGGGAGTCGATTCATTCTATCAAGGGGTTGATTCCTAACAAAAGATACACTCACTTATTTTGCTTTAAATATGAAAAGGTTGATTCTCTCTTGTCATGGTTCAATTCGTTAAGGTTTAAGCAAGGTAGTCAGTACCGTACCGGTGGACGTACCGTTTTTGTTTTAGTACAGGTACATACCAGTATCAGTGTGTTTCGGTATACCGTTTCAGGTTTATCAGAGTTTGAATATTTTTAATTTAGATATATGAAAAATATTTTTAAATATAAAATAAATGAGATTAAATAAATTTTATATATTAAATATTCATCAATTATATATAATGTTCCAAAAAAACTTTATCAAATATAAGAAAATCAATATCAGTTAAGTAGTAAAGCTGAAATTTTTTAATGATAATTAAATTTATGAATAATTATGTCTAATATTCATCAAATTTATGAGTAATTATGTATAATATTCATCATATTTAAGATCAATGTTGGTTTAACTTTTTTTACAAGCTTATATTATGTACCAACCGGTACAACTATTTTCGACCGATACCACCGAAATAGACCAGTACCTATCGTTACGGCTGATACAGACCGAAACCAAGACCAAAACGAAACCAACTATCACCGGTACCGTTATATGTCGAAATTGGTACGTACCGGTCAGTACGGTTAGTACCGGTACGTATCGTTTACATTAGGTTTAAGGGTCGATTTTCTTTCTTAATTTGTGTATTTTTTAGCCTAAGAGTCGGTTATTTTTATGGAACAGTTCTTTCGAATAAACAATATATACATCTAGTAAAACTAGTATGTACATTTAGTAAAAAAAATAAAATGTACATATAGCATAATTATATGTACATATAATAAAAATGATATTTTAGGTCTATGGAGCTGGATCCTTTCAAGGAGGGGTTAGTTCTTAATTTGTGTATTTCCTAGCCTAATAGTTAGCTCCTTTTATGGAGGGATCAATTCCTTTGAATAAATAATGTATTTAAAGTTATTCGACTGCATATTGACTCATGCATCTGTTTAGGAATAGTACCCTATCAAGAATTTTTTTTAATTTTTTATTTTTAAATGAGTGTTTAAAAGAGCTGATTTATACATTGACTTATAGATCAATTTAATATCTATATTAACTTGCTGGAAAAAAACTTTTTTTTCTTATTTTTATTTTTTTAAATAGTTAAAATGATTGGTTCGCACATATGCTCACAAGGTAATTTAAAGTTTATACTCAATCGAAATAATTATCGTAAATTTAAATTCGTAATTAATAACATAAAATATGCTATTAATATGCTATAATTTAAAAATAAAAAATTTAAATAAGTAATTATATTTTAATATTATTTAATGTAAAAGAATATTTTAAATATAATTAATTAATTTTTTTTAAGAAAATTAAAAAATCCACGTTAAATGTTCTAGTTTTGTTAAGCTAAATAATTCATAGAGCGAACGGCAATGCCTAGTCAAAATAGTAATGAACTGCTTCCCGTGGTCCCTAACTTAGATGCCTCGTCACTTTATTACCTACTAAATCCATGTTCTTTGTTATAACACCAGACGGTGACGGCATATCATCAAAGAGAGAAGAAACGATGAGACCAACCATAGTTTTATTTGGAGATTCAATAACCCAAGAATCATTTAGATCAGGCGGCTGGGGTGCTTCTCTTGCTGATACCTACTCTCGAAAGGTTCAATTTTTTTTTTCATCTTTTTCTTACGTAAAAATGACCTTTTTTTTATTCTATTTTGACTCCTTTTACTCTTCTTATATATATATATATATATATGTATATATATATATATATTTATTTATTTACAGGCTGATGTTTTAGTTCGTGGGTATGGCGGATACAACACCAGATGGGCTTTGTTCTTGTTGCATCATCTCTTCCCTCTTGTAAAGCTCTTCACTTTCTTTTCCTTTTTTTTTTTTTAATTTCTTTGGAACTATGGGTGTGGATTTGCAAATGGGGTTGTTGATCTGTTAAATTTTTTTTGTTTTAGAATGTTAGAATTTTAGATTGTGCTTGTGAAATTTGTTTGATATTCTTGGAATGTGGGTTAGATCTCTAGCAGTTGTATTCGATCCTCATTAATTGAGTGGGGTAAATGAGAACTCAACTTTAATGGTAGACAAACAAAGTTTTAGTCGTTATGTTTAAAGATCGAGGATAGATTTGATGGTATATGCAACTCATTGCTGTGCATTTAGGTATCAAACTGTTCAGTTTGTAACATATTTCTGACAGTCATTGAAGTCAGAGGATTCATCCATCCATCTATAAATCCATCGATCTTTCCATCCATCCATCTATCCAGTCATTGATCTCCATTGATCCATATCAATCTATCAGTCTATGTATGTATGTATGTATGTATACCATCTTCTTTTATCATGTAACTACTGTTGTGGTTCGGTGATTTTGTATTGCTGCCGTGCTGGAGATACGTTCATTTCATTAATGATAGCCATCAACATTTAAATATCTTCTTTTGTTTGCTTTGTTTTAGCCGGGGAAATTCTAGTGTTACATTTTGTTTGTTGCAGCATCCCCCCTAACTTTCCTTTTGTGTTGGTTTAAACATCCTTGTTGCACGAGATATGATGTAGTATATGTACTAGTCTTTGATTTATCCTTTTTGTCTCAGGACTCAATGAAACCCCCAATTGCTACCACAATTTTCTTTGGGGCTAATGATGCAGCTCTCCCAGGGAGAACCAGTGAAAGGCAGCATGTCCCCATAGAAGAGTACAAGGAGAACCTCAGAATAATCGTAAACCATTTGAAGGTTCAGTTTTGATCTCTTCATTGTTATTTTCAAGCAACCATTTTATCGGGGCATTCCACAATATATATGTTTGTTCTTTATAGCTTCAATTATTTTATATGTTTCATTAGTTGACATCCCTAATCTACACTTCATTGTGCATTTTTAACAAACTTTCTTACCATTCTAAGAACCATTTTATCAGGGCATTCCACAATATACACGTGTGTTGTTTATAGCTTTTATTATTTTATATGTTTCATTAATTGACATCCCTAATCTACACTTCACTGTGCATTTTTAACAAACTTTCTTACCATTCTAAGAATAAAACAGAAAATATATACTACTAAAAGAAACCTACAAGTTAATCTTCCCATATAGTGATGATCTTAACCGGTTTTCTTAAGGCATGAGCCTAGGCTCACCTAGATGCTGCTCCTTAGTGTCGAACAACAAAAGCACCCCAAACCCTTTGGCGAGGTGCATTGATTGGGTGCAAACTTGGTGTGCATAGGGATGCTTTTTTGTAAGGTAGTAGGCTAAATAAAAGCTCACTTGATTGAAGTTTTCCTTAGTTTCTTATTTTTAATTTTTTCATTAATTGTACTTTTACAAGTAAATCAATGTTTGAGAAAATCTTGCATATTGGCCAACAAAAGAAAAAGAAAATTTTGCATGTCTTGTAGGATAAATTGGACCGCTTTGTAGAGTTTATTATCATAATGGATTTCATCTTCCTTTCCCTGGCTAGTTGCTCAAACATTTTAGAAAGAGCTGTCCTTTGGAGTTAGGATTGTTTGCTTGTAACAGAGTTTTTGATGTGGTGATGACAGATTTGTCTTATTAAGGGTTGTCTTCTTAGAAATTAGCACATTCTTGCCACTGTTATCGATCGTAAGAACTTGGTTAAATTAAAGATTTGGTCCTTATATTTATCAAAATTTTGAATTTTGATCCCTTTTTTTATTTGGAGGATTTTGTGCATTACGCTTCTTAAATGTGAATAGTGGTTTCAACGAACTGAGCTGAGCATCTTCTTGTTTGGATTCGGCTTGGCCAACTTTCACCAATCTTGAACACGAGCAAATCCTTGTTCAAGTTTCAAAAGTTTTATCCTGGCTTGGCTTGATTAATTTAACTGAGCTTTGAGCCAAGCTCAAGCTATTAATGAGTTTGCAGAAAACCAAAACAAAAGTGGGTTTTTGAGCTCAAGTGGTAGAGCTATAATCAATGGGATCACAAAGTGGCAGAGCCACGGTCAGTGGACAATGTCAAGGCTCACCTTTTGTGAAGCCAATATGTGGAGTTCCCTTCCTAGCCATTGGCTTGCATGAAAAGAGGAGGGAGGTACTTTTATAAAATTTGAGGAAGCACAGACATGAAACACAAATATGACACTACACAAACATAGTGACACGTAAATTTCCAAAAATTTAGGACACAACACAACAAAAATATGTGAATTGAAAATATTAAATATATAAATATGCTTATATATTATGTAATTTTATAAAATTTTGAATGAAAATTTAACCAATATGCACTAAAGCTCTTTTAAACTATATAAAATTGCTTTTAAAAAAATATTTTGTTATTATAAAATTTCAAGGTTTTTCTGTAATTGTATTGGGCATTGTAAATAAATTTGGCCTAGTAATCTGATAAGCTCGATAAGAGCTCATTTAGTCATTTTCAAAATGATTATTTTCAAGTGTTAAGCTTTAATACCTTTTAATAAAGTTCAAAACATGATTTAATATTTACATAATTAGAAAGAATATATTTCATATTAAGATATCCATAACATTTGGAAAAAAAAAATAGGTTAACTTTATAAGTGCCAAAAGTATAAGTACCTGTAATGAAATTGAGACTTGGGAAAGATAACAAATTGTCCATCTAATTATTTCATCCTACTAAGAACCATCCCACAATAGAAAATAATAGGCAAGTGGAGTGTCTTTGTGCGTTATAAATGGTGTGCTCCATTTTAGAAAACGTCGCCAATGGTGGCTAGAGTGCTTCATGTGCGTAGCCCCATTAAAGACGGCCATTATCCATTGATGACTTTAGCATTTGTGGCTAGATTGTTTCATGTGCTTTTCATCCCAATATCATAACCGATATTTTTTCCATGTTTTAGGAAGCGTCTAGTAGTGTTTGATTCATATTTGGCCATATCAAATGTGTATTCGTGTTGATGTGTATCCAACATGAATGCGTTAGGATTGGAGCCATGTTAGTGCTTCAAGATGATAGTTGAATGTTTGAAATGGTTCACAAAATTGATTAGTTGTAAAGTATTTTGACATTAGGAAACATTGGGAATTTTAGGAAGTATCTAGTCCATACCAACTCTTGCAATAACTATTATAAGATGAAAACATCATAAAAGCATCAATGCTTATCTAAAAGTATACAAGGACTGATTTCAATTGACAACAATTTCAATTTGTATTAAAACCAAACCAAGCCAACAAGCCTTAATCCCAATGTATTTGGGGTTGGCTACAAGAACTAAGACATAGAAACATTTATGTTGGTAGATGAATCCTCCTCTAATCATTCCTATCCACCACCATCCAGTCTTCAAGTTCTAATAGTTTCATATAATTATTTATCACTTCCAACCATATCTTTTTTGATCTCTCCTTCTACCTTTTATCATGTGAAAAGTCAATTTGCTACGTCTTTCTAATAGATGCATCCCTTGATCTGTGTCTTATGTTGCCAAACCATCATAAACAATTTTTCTCTCACCTTATCCTTTATATTAATTATCCCCACTTGGAGACAAATATCCTTATTTCTAACTCTGTAATTCCTAGTCTTTCCACACATCCATTTTAACATTCATATTCTACACTCATATTTTATAAAGGTTACTTCTTGTTAGCCCAACGTTCTGCACCATATAGCAAAGCATGTCTAATAGCTGTCCTATTGAACTCCCTTCAGACTTAAAGGTAAAATGCAATCACATGAAACTCTAGTCGCACTTCTCCATTTAATCCATCTAGCCTTGATTCTATGGTTATATCTCCATCAATCTACCCATCTTTTTGAATGACCACCCACAGGTACATAAAAGTACTTAGCTATATGGTATCACTTGATCATCGAATGTGATTATGTTTTGATTGGTATTCCTTCTTTTACTAAACATACACTTCATATACTCAATCTTTGATCAATTGAAAAACCTTGAAGCTTATACTGTTTGTCTCCACAACTCTAATTTAAATTCTATTTCATCAACTGAAAAGTAAAACCATTTGTACCATCCAAAAATCATTTAAGAGGCTGGTTAAGTGGATGCAAAAGAACCATTCAACTAATGGGTAAGACAATTATCACTTTTCTATTGATTACTTTCCAATAAACATTAATCATCATTCACAAGTAGAGTTCCAAAATTAATGGATGCATCTACACATATGAATAGTGATGAAGGATTATATTGGAAAGTAATTAATGGAAAAGAAATGGAGGTGAGTCCAATCCGCTTCATCAATTTATTAATGAGACCCAAATTTGCATCTAGGGAAGTGCATAAATTGAGCATTCATCGAAAACTCGTCAAGGTCAATTGAAGCTCGTTTATAAAACTAAACGAACAAGTTCAAATAACATTGTTAAGTTCGATTAACGAACAAACCAATTTGAACATAGATAAGCTCGACTCATTTAAGTTCAGGAATAAATTTGATGAGCTGTTCATGAATAAGTGTTAAAAAGCTCAATAAAAGCTTCTTTAATCCTTTTCAGGATGATTATTTTTTCAAGATTAATATCTTTTAACAATGTTCAAAAAATATTATTTAATATTTAAATCACTAAAAATTACATATTACGTATATAAAGTCATCCATTCTTTTTTGAAAAATAATTAGTCTAAGTTAACTTTTTAAGTGCCAAAAACATCACTTGTAACAAACTTGAGACTCGGAAAAGATAACAAATTCTTTAGTCCTTCCAATTATATCATCACACGTGAATATAGAGTAGGGGTATACATGAATCGAGTGCTGCTTGACTAACTTTTACCAATATCGAACGCGTTCTTAATGAGCTTTTTGGCGAACTTGTTTATGAACAGCTTATCGAACTTTTTTGTGAATATAAATGATTCAAGCGTGTCTGTCTGTTTATTAATTGAGTTTTAAAATGTCATTTGAACTCCATTTTTTAAGTTTTATGAACCAGCCTAGACAAGCTTTAACCGAACTTGTTCATGATCTATTTGTCGAATGGTTGGTTCTTTTATACTATAATAGAGGGTCCTTGCATTTTATCCATGAAGCACGAACCTGGCTTCACTCCTAACATATTCGTGCATGTTCGACATAACTCGTGTTTGACATGACCAAGTACGTATCTGACACTACCGAACATGTCATAAAAATTAAAAAAAAAAAAAGGGGATATGGTATGGACAAGACAAGCACATGAAGTAATCTTGTCACAAATGCTATGGCCATTAATGGACAATATCTCTTTTAGTTAGGTCAAGGACGTGAAGCACTTTAACCACTATTAGCTTATGTTTTGGGAAAGGAACACATTATTTATAAAGTGCAAGGACCCTTCAATTGTCTATTCTTTTCTAATGTTGGGTGGTGGTTGGCTGGATGAAATGATTTGAAGGAGAATTTGTTCTCTTTCCCAAGTCTTAATTTTATTACAAGTACTGTACTTTTGGCGCTTATAAGTTAACCTAAAATAATTAAAAAAACTTATGGATAGCCTTACCATATGAAATATATACATTCTAATGCTATAAATATTAGATTATGTTTTGAACTTTATTGAAAGATATTGAAGCTTAAAACTTGAAAAGTCATTTTGAAAATGATTAAACGAGCTGTCATTGAGCACGTAAGATTATGGGATCAATTTTTTTTATAATATCCGATACAATCATCAAATAGCTTGGAAATTTTGTAGTGATTTTTATATTTTGAAAGAATTTTAGTGCATATTGTTTATATTTCCCGCCATGTTGTGTCCTAATTTTTTGAAAATTGACATGTTCACTGTGTGTGTCATGTCGTACCCATGTTCCATGTCAGTGTCCATGCTTCCTAGACTGCCATCAAATTTGCATCTGGAATGCATTTGGGTTTTTCTGTCTTCCCTTCCATCAAATTTGGGGTATCTTCTTTCCAAGTTATCTTCATACTTCTTCTGTTGGGCAAAAGTTGTTGAACCTAACTCATTTTCTGGAGCTACTTTTGACTTTATCACATTTTCTGTATGCAGGAATGCTCACCCACAATGCTTATTGTGCTTATAACTCCACCACCTATCGATGAGGAAGGACGCTTACAATATGCATGGTGCAGGATTTTTTTTTTCTTCTCCTTTCTTGTTTTTTGATCATTTTTGAGATTATGAAGGATGTTTTAGCCATCTTTAGACGTTAACTACAATGTTGTTATCATCCCTGTCATGATCCTTTTTCTTTTTATTTTGGCTGTCTAGAACTTTAATCTTGCTTCTACTGTTACATGTGCAAGTTGCAGTCTGCAGAGTGCTCCATTTCTTGTACCAGATTCTTGAACATTTCTCTTAACTCTCAAAGTTGTACATCTGAAAATGAGACATCGAGTGTCCTTCACTGAAACCTTTCTTTTTGCTTACATTTAAGTTCCATTTTCATATCTTGGTAGACTCATCATGCATCTCCAGCATCCTTACTCCATGGTTGTTTAGTTTTTGTTACAAACAATCACTACCTGATCTGCTACTTCTATTGCACCAGAACTACATTGCTACTTCATCCATGCATCCCGACTATAATATGACCATGTTTACTTCTGATCTTCCATGTTGCTTCGATTTCTTCTCTAGCACTCTAAAACCATCAACAACGCAGTCATACCACGTCTCCACCAAAAAACTGCTCTGGCCTACCTGAATTTCATTACGTTACCACTATGACATTTACAATATCACTGGCAACATGAAACTTAATTACGTTACGGTTGCAAGTTTGCAACTGCCAAGCATGTTAGCTTCATCTATAACACTTCAATCAATTTTCTGTTATTTCTTCCACTAGAGCTGCTGCAGTGTACCGCTGTCCAAAATTTTAGGATTAGGAAAACGAGAACCCAAATAATGTAAGATCCTCCAGGTTTAAACTTCCATTTCTATAGACTTAGAAATTCATGAAACCTGAAAATTCAGCAACTCAAATGATTGTGATAAGGACTTCTGTTATGAAATGTTACTACTTCTTAGTATGTCACAGCTCAGAAATAATTTTTAATTTGCTTTGACAGGGCAACTTATGGTGAGAAAGCTATGACATTGCCAGAAAGAACAAATGAAACAACAGGAGTCTATGCAAGGGGGTGTGTTGAGTTAGCCGGAGAACTGGGTCTCCGGTCCATCAATCTTTGGTCCATAATGCAGGAAACAGATGGTTGGCAGAAAAAATATCTGAGGTTTGTGGCATTCTAAACTACCACATTTTAGAAGCTTGCTACTCCATATAAAAAAATGAGATCCTTAGTGGAAGTCTGAAAGTTCTGCATACACATAGCAACGGTTCTATCTACTGCACAGTATCCAATCAAGTTCACTTTTAATTTTCCTTTCTCAAATGATGGCTTAGTAAATCTAATCACTTTATTTTTAAGTTTTAATGGTAGATAAAGCCGACTGAATTCAGTTGGGAGACTCTTACTAAGATTAAAATTGTTGCTGTTACATAACATCTACGCCGATAACGAATGACTTGTAGATGGAAGAACTAATATGGAATTACATTCTGAATATATTTCAGCGATGGATTGCATCTGACATCAGAAGGAAATGCAGTAGTTTTCGAGGAAGTTGCGAGGGTTTTCAAGGAAGCATGGCTTGACCCTGCTGAAATGCCCTATGATTTTCCTCGTCACTCAGAAATTGATGGGAATAACCCAGAGAAGGCTTTTCAATATAAGTGCTTGTAGTTTCCCCTTCAATAATACAAAGGGCGTTTCTTCCCTAATTGCAACCGCAAACGGTTGGCCCTTCTCATGCCTCTTCATTAACAGCTTCATTTATTGAACTGGATTTTGCAATCAAGTGCCTTAAAAATATTTTTAAAGTTAGTTTATATGTTATTTGTAATAATAGTTTTATTTTCAATGCAATAATTGATAATTTTGTTCATAATTTTCTATGTATTGGATGAAAATATTATTATATATAGTAATTTTAAATTGCGTTAAGAGCACTAGCAAAGTTATATTCAAATTATTGGAAGGAAAATATCCTGGAATTGGAGATTAATTGGAACTCAAAATTTTGAGTTTCTACTGTTGCCATGGTGGTGGAATCCATGTCGTCCAATAACCTGGTGAAATACGCATAAACCTCCATAAATTTGATCCAACCGAAAAAAAGAAAAAGAGAAATTTTATATGATTATATAAAAAATAAAATTTATATTTATTTTTAAAAATATTTAATAAGGTAGTATTATTTGATTCATCGACAGTGTATAAATATACATCAAAAGATTTATATTT
>JBBYHL010000005.1:20087772-20098264 GCA_038381835.1 Adansonia madagascariensis
TTAATTAAATTATTAAAAGAATATTAAAATAAAATTTATAATTAAAGTTTTTGATTTATTAAAAATTATATAATTATTATTTTTTCATATTTATTTTTAGTATTAAATTTGAGCTTGGATTTGGGTTCAGGTCGGGCTCGAGTTCGGTCATTTTGAATTCGAGCTATTTTGGGTTCGGATTTTTTCAAATTCAGATCATTAATTTTTTAATCAAATTGAATTTAAACTCAAATTTTTTTAGATAAATTTTCGAATGCGAATTTATTTTGTCACTGATGAAATGCTTGCCGTGGTCCCTAACTTAGATGCCTAGTCACTTTAGTACACGCTAAAGTCATGTTCTTTGTTATAACTGCAGCCGGTAAGTGAGGGCATCTCATGGAGAGGGAAGAAACAATGAGACCAAACATAGTTTTATTTGGAGATTCAATAACGCAAGAATCATTTAGATCAGGCGGCTGGGGTGCGTCTCTTGCTGATACCTACTCTCGCAAGGTTCAATTTTTTTCATCTTTTTCTTTATGTAAAAATGACCTTTTTTTTTTACTCCTTTTACTCTTCCTATAATTTTTTTTTTTTTTAATTTACGGGCTGATGTTTTAGTTCGTGGGTATAGTGGATACAACACCAGCTGGGCTTTGTTATTGTTGCATCATCTCTTCCCTCTTGTAAAGCTCTTCATTTTTCATTTCTTTTTCTTTTTTAATTTCATTGGAACTATAGTTGTGATTTGAAATGGGGTTGTTGATCTGTTAAACTTTCTTGTTTTAGAATGTTAGAATTTTGGATTGTGCTTATGAACTTTGTTCGATATTCTTGGAATGTGGGTTAGATCTCTAGCAGTTGTATTCGTTCTTCATTTATTGAGTGGGGTAGATCAGAACTCAACTTTACTGGTAGACAAACAAAGTTTTAGTCGTTATGTTTAAAGATCGAGGATAGATTTGATGGTATATGCAACTCATTCTTGTGCACTTAGGTATCAAACTGTTCAGTTTGTAACATATTTCTGATCATCATTGAAGTCAGAGGAATCATCCATCCATCTGTCGATCCATCGATACATCCATCCATTCATCTATCCATCCAGTCATTGATCCCCATCGATCCACATCAATTGATCTATCTATATATGTATGTATGTATGTCTGTCTATCTATCTACTCTCTTCTTTTATCGTGTATGTTTCTAGTGTTGTGGTTCGCTGATCTTGTATTGCTGTCTTGCTGGAGATACGTTCATTTCATTAATGATAACCGTCAGCATTTAAATATCTTCTTTTGTTTACTTTGTTTTAGCCGGGGAAATTCTAGTGTTACATTTTGTATGTTGCGGCATTCCCCACTAACTTTCTTTTTTGTGTTGGTTTAAACATCATTGTTGCACCAGATATCATGTAGTATATGTATTAGTTTTTGATTTATCTTTTTTATCTCAGGACTCAACGAAACCTCCAATTGCTAACACAATTTTCTTTGGGGCTAATGATGCAGCTCTCCCAGGGAGGCGGCGGCATGTCCCCATAGAAGAGTACCAGGAGAACCTCAGAATAATTGTAAAACGTTTGAAGGTTTTGTTTTCATCTCTTCACTGTTATTTTTAAGCAACCGTTTTATCGGGGCATTCCACAATATACGTGTGTGTTCTTTATAGCTTCAATTATTTTATATGTTTCATTAATTGACATCCCTAATATACACTTCATTGTGCATTTTTAACAAACTTCTAACCATTCTAAGAATAAAACTGAAAGTATATACTGCTAAAAGAAACCTACAAGTTAATCTGAACATATAGTGATGATCTAAAGCAGTGTTCTTAAGCCAACATGTGGAGTTCCCTTCCTAGCCATTGGCTTACATGAAAAGAGGAGGGAGGTACTTTTATAAAATCCGAGGAAGCAAGGACATGATACACAAATATGACACTACACGAACATAGTGACACGTCAATTTCCAAAAAATAACGACACAACACAACAAAAATTTGGGAATTAAAAATATTAAATATATAATATGCATTTACCTATTATGTAATTTTATAAAATTTTGAATGAAAATTTAACTAATATGCATTGAAGTTCTTTTAAACTATAAAAAATTGCTTCTAGAAAAATTTTTTGTTATCATAAAATTTCAAGGTTTTTATATAATTGTATTGGGCATCATAAATAAATTTGGCCCAATAATCTGATGAGCTAGATAAGAGCTTGTTTAATCATTTTCAAAATGATTAATTTCAAGTGTTAAGCTTCAATACCCCTTGGTAAAGTTCAAAACATGATCTAATATTTACATAATTAGAAAGAATATATTTCATATTAAGCTATTCATAGCATTCGAAAAAAAATTAGGTTAACTTTATGAGTGCCAAAGTATAAGTACTTGTAATGAAATTGAGACTTGGGAAAAATAACAAATTGCCCGTCTAATCATTGCATCCTACTAAGAACCATCCCACAATATAAAACAATAGGCAAGTGGAGTGTCCTTGTGCTTTATAACTAGTGTGCTCCCTTTTGCAAAACGTCGCCAATGGTAGCTAGAGTGCTTCATGTGCATGGCCCCACTAAAGACGACCATTGTCCATTGATGACTTTAGCATTTGTGGCTAGATTGTTTCATGTGCTTGTCGTGCCAATATCATATCTTTTTGACGTGTCCAGTAGTGTTTGATTCATGTTTGGCCATATCAAATGTGTATCCGTGTTGATGTGTATCCAACATGAATGCGTTAGGATTGGAGCCATTTTAGTGCTTCAAGATGATAGTTGAATGTTTGAAATGGTTCACAAAATTGATTAGTTGTAAAGTATTTTGACATCAGGAAACATTGGGAATTTTAGGAAGTATCCAGTCCATACAATTACCAACTTGAGCAATAACTATTATAAGATGAAAACATCATAAAAGCATCAATACTTATAAAAAAGTATACAAGGACTAATTTCCAATTGACAACGATTTCCATTTGTATTAAAATCAAACCAAGCCAACAAGCCTTAATCCTAATGTATTTGGGGTTGGCTACAAGAACTAAGACATAGAAACTTTTATGTTGTTAGATGAATCCTCCTCTAATCATTCCTATCCACCACCATCCAGTCTTCAAGTTCTAATAGTTTTATATAATTATTTATCACTTCCAACAATGTCTTTTTGATCTCTCCTTCTACCTTTTATCATGTGAAAAGTCAATTTGTTACGTCTTTCGAATAGGTTTATCCCTTGATCCGGGTCCTATGTGGCCAAACCATTGTAAACAATTGTTTCTCACCTTATCCTTTATATTAATTATCCCAACTTGGAGACAAATATCCTTATTTCTAACTCTGTCATTCCTAGTCTTACCATACATCCATTTTAACATTTACATTTCTGCTACACTCATATTTTATAAATGTTACTTGTTGTTAGCCCAACATTCTGCACCATATAGCAAAGCATGTCTAATAGTTGTCCTATAGAACTCCCTTCGAACTTAAAGGTACAATGCAATCACATGAAACTCCTGTCACACTTCTCCTTTTAATCCATCTAGCGTTTGACTCTATGGTTACATCTCCATCAATCTACCCTTCTTTTTGAATGATCACCCATAGATACTTAAAGTGCTTAGCTATATGGTATCACTTGATTCATCGAATGTGATTGTTTTTTTATCGTTATTCCTTCTTTTTACTAAAAATACACTTCATATACTCAATCTTTGATCAATTGAAAAACCCCGAAGATTCTAGTGTTTGTCTCCACAACTCTAATTTAAATTTTATTTCATCAACTGAAAAGTACAACCATTTGTACCATCCAAAAATCATTTAAGCGGCAGCTTAAGTGTATGAAAAAGAACCATTCAACTTATAGGTAAGACAATTATCTCTTTTCAATTGATTATTTTACAATACACATTAATTAATAGAAAAGAAATGGAGGGGAATCTAATCCACTTCATCAATTTATCAAATAAATTGAGCATTCGTTGAAAAACTCATCAAGGTTAATTGAGGCTAGTTTATAAAACTGAACGAACTAGTTCAAACAACATTGTTAAGTTTGATTAACAAAAAAAAAAAAAAAAAACCAATTTGGACATGGATAAGCTCAACTCATTTAAGTTCAGGAATAAATTTGATGAGTTGTTCACGAATAAGTTTTAAAAGGCTCAATAAAAGCTTGTTTAATCCTTTTTGGGATGTTTATTTGAAGTTTTCAAGATTAATATCTTTTAACAATGTTCAAAAAATATTATTTAATATTTAAATCATTAAAAAGTATATATTGCATGTATAAAGTCATCCATAATTTTTTGAAAAATTATTAGTTTAAATTAGCTTTTTAAGTGCCAAAAACATCACTTGTAACAAACTTGAGATTTGGAAAAGATAACAAATTCTTTTAGTCGTTCCAATTATATCATCACATGTGAATAGAGAGTGGGGGTATACATGAATTGAGTGCTGCTTGACTAACTTTTACCAATATCGAATGAGTTCTTAGTGAGCTTTTTGACGAACTTGTTTATGAACAGCTTATCGAACTTTCTTGTGAATATAAACGAGTCAAGCGTATCTATGTCTTGTCTTTGTTTATTAATTGAGTTTTAAAATGTCATTTGAACTCCTTTTTTTAAGTTTTATAAACAAGCCTAGAAAGGTTTTAATCGAACTTGTTCATGATCTGTTTGTTGAATGGTTGGTTCTTTTATACTCTAATAGAGGGTCCTTGCATTTTGTCAATGAAGTATGAACTTCGCTTCACTCGTAACATATTTGTGCATGTTCAACATATCTCGTGTTTGACATGGCCAAATACACTAACACTACCAAACATGTCATAAAAATAAAAAAAAGGATATGGTAGGGACAATACAAACACGTGAAGTAATCTTGCCACAAATGTTATTAGCCATCAATGGACAATAACTCTCTTTAGTTAGGTCAAGGACGTGAAGCACTCTAACCACTATTGGCTTATGTTTTGGGAAAGGAGCACATTATTTATAACGTGCAAGGATTCTGCAATTGTCTATTCTTTTCTAACATTGGATGGTGCTTGGCAGGATGAAATGATTTGAAGGAGAATTTGTTCTCTTTCCCAAGTCTCAATTTTATTCCAAGTACCTATAGTTTTGGCGCTTATAAGTTAATCTAAATAATTAAAAAAAATATGGATAGCCTTAATATATGAAGTATATACTTTCTAATGGTATAAATATTAGATTATGTTGTGCACTTTGTTGAAAGACATTGAAGCTTAAAACTTGAATAGTCATTTTTAAAATGGTTAAACGAGCTGTTATTGAGCTCATAAGATTATTGGACCAATTTTTTTTTTTAATATCCAATACAATTATAAAATAACTTGGACTATAAAAACAAAATATTTTTAGAAGTGATTTTTATATTTTGAAAGAATTTTAGTGCAATTGGTTATATTTGCCGCCATGTTGTGTCCTATATTTTTGAAAATTGACATGTTCACTGCGTGTGTCATGTTGTACCCATGATGATGTTTGTGACTGCCATCAAATATTCGTCTGCAATGCATTTGGGTTTCTTCTGCCTTCCATCAAATTTGGGGTATCTACTTTCCAAGTAATCTTCATACTTCTTCTGTTGGGCAAAAGTTGTTGAACCTACCTCATTTTCTGGAGCTACTTTTGACTGTCACATTTTTCTGTATGCAGGAATGCTCACCCACCATGCTTATTGTGCTTATAACTCCACCACCTATTGATGAGGAAGGGCGCTTGCAATATGCACGGTACCAGATTTTTTTTCCTTCTCCTTTCTTTTTTTTAATCTTCTTTGAGATTATGAAGGATGTTTTATCCATCTTTACACATTAACTACAATGTTGTTATCATCCCTGTCATCACCTTTTTCATTTTATTTTGGTTGTCTAGAGCTATAAACTTGCTTCTACCATTACATGTGCAAGGAGCAGTCTGCAGAGTGCTCCATTTCTTGTGCTAGATTCTTGAACATTTCTCTGACTCTCAAACTTGTACGTGTGAAAATGAGACATTGAGTGTCCTTCACTGAATCCTTCCTTTTTGCTGACATTATATATTGGTAGACTCATCATGCATCTCCAGCATCCTTATTCCATGGTTGTTTAGTTTTTGTTACAAACAATCACTAACTGCTCTGCTACTTCTATTGCACCAGAACTATGTTTCTATTTCATCCGTGCATCCCGACTATAGCACGACCATGTTTACTTCCGATCCATGTTGCTTCGATTTCTTCTCTAGCACTCTAAAACCATCAACAACACAGTCATACCACGTCTCCACCAAAAAACTGCTCTGGCCTACCCGAATTTCGTTACTTTACCACTATGACATTGACAATATCACTGGCAACATGAAACTTAATTACGTTACCATTGCGAGTTTACAACTGCCAAGCATGTTAGCTTCATCTATAGCACATCCATCAATTTTCTGTCATTTCTTCCAGTAGTTCTACTACAGTGTAGTAGTGTACCGCAATGCGAAATCTAAGAATCAGGAAAATGATAACCCAAATAATGTAAGATTTTCCAGTTTTAAACTTTCATTTCTGCAGACTTGGAAATCCATGAAACATGAAACAATTGTGGCAAAGACTTCTGTTAGGAAATGTTACTACTTCTTAGTATGTCACAGCTCGGAAATAATTTTTAATTTGGTTTGACAGAGCAACTTGTGGTGAGAAAGCGATGACATTGCCAGATCGAACAAATGAAACAGCAGGAGTCTATGCAAGGGGGTGTGTTGAGTTAGCTGGAGAACTGGGTCTCCGATCCATCAATCTTTGGTCCAAGATGCAGGAAACAGATGGTTGGCAGAAAAACTATCTAAGGTTTGTGATATTCTAAACTACTACATTTTAGAAGCTTGCTACTCCATATCAAAAAAAAAAAAAAAAAAAAAAATGAGATCCTTAGTGGAAGTCTGAAAGAAGTTCTGAATACACATAGCAATGGTTCTCTCTACTGCACAGTATCCAATCAAGTTCACTTTTAATTTTCCTTTCTCAAATGATGGCTCAGTATGTAATCACTTTATTTTTAAGTTTTAATGGTAGATAAAGCCGACCAAATTCAGTTCGGAGATTTCCACTAAGACATAACATCTACCCGAGTAACGAGTGACTTGTAGATGGAAGAACTAATATAGAATTACATTCTGAATATATTTCAGAGATGGATTGCATCTGACACCAGAAGGAAATGCTGTAGTTTTCGAGGAAGTTGCGAGGGTTTTCAAGGAAGCATGGCTTCACCCTGCAGAAATGCCCTATGATTTTCCTCACCACTCAGAAATTGATGGGAATAACCCAGAGAAGGCAATATAAATGCTTGTAGTTTCCACTTTAATAATACAAAGGGCGTTTCTTCTCTAATTGCAACCGCAAATGGTTGGCCCTTCTCATGCCTCTTCATTAACAGCTTCATTTATTGAACCGGGTTTTGCAATCAAGTGACTTAAAAATATTTTCAAAATTAGTTTATATGCTCTATTTATAATTATAGTTTTATATTAAATGCAATAATTGATAATTTTATTCATAATTTTATATGTAATGGATGAAAATATTATTATATCTAGTAATTGTAAATTGCCTTAAGAGCACTAGCAAAATTATATTCAAATTATTGGAAGGAAAATATCCTGGTATTGGAGAATAATTGGAACTCAAAAATCTGAGTTTCTACTGTTGCCATGGAGTCCATGTCTAATAACCGGAGGAAATACACGTAACCCTCCATAAATTTGATCCAACCGAAAAAAAGAAAGAGAAATTTTATATGATTGTAAAAGTGAATGAGATGATATTATCTTTTAAAAATAAAATTTGTATTTATTTTAAAAATTTAATAATGATGTAATATTATTTGATTTATTGATTGATTAGGTATAAAATATACAACAAAGATTTATATTTGATGCTAGTTTAAGTGGTCATAAATCAAACCCTGGATTATCATTAATTGCAATCATTTCTAGACCTGGCAATAGGGCTAGTCAAATTGGATTTGGGTCTAAGTTAATTCGAGTTAGGTTGAATATTAAAAAATTTAAATTAATTTTGAGTTTGAATTATTTTGGGTTTAAATTATTTTTGTTTTAATTAATCTTCGTAGGTATTGAGTTTTGGGTCATTTAATATTTGGGTTATTTGGATTTGACATTTGGATGAGTTTAAATAATTTTGAACGCGAGTAATTCTTGTTTGACACTCAAATTGTTTGGATTTAAGTTATCTTAGATTTAATTTATTAACTTTTAAAATCAAATCAAATTAAATTTATTGGGTTGGATTAGGTTTGGGTTGATCAAGTTGGTTTATCAGGTTTGGATTAGCATTGATAAATTAATTCAGGTTCAAATTAAAATTGACAAATTACTTTATCAAGTTTGAGTTATAATTGTCAGTTTTAATCATTCTTAAATGCAAAGTATTGAAAGAAAATCTTGAAATATTTAAGTAAATTAGTCACAATCACTTGTTGCTCCATGGCAAAAGCTTCGCCAAAGCTTGTCTAATCGGCCAAAGATGGAGATCTTACTATCTCCTCACATAAACTCGGGAGTTTCAAAGATTGTCTTTTTCGCATTTCATAATCAACCTCCTCATCTTTATCAAAAGGGGGATTTCTATAAAAGCTTGATTCCAAACCACATTAATCCAAATATCAAGGTTTTGATTTTGCAAATAAGAGTTTGAAATTTAAGATTTTCATTCAACATTTCACATTTAGAAATTGTTTTGTAATTAAAGTCTGACGTCAAATTAAGGAGATGAGATCACTTCCTTATACCCACAATGGCCCCAATTCTCTTGTATACTTGAAAGGATAGTGAAGTTGTATATTAGCCAACACTTAGTTTTACAGTGTTATGTTTTTTTGATTGGATTTACTAAAAGATCACTAAGCTTTTCTAACTTTACAAAGTTCCTACATGAAATAAAATACAAAATCAAACATCAAACACACCTAAATTAACATGGAAAATAGACCAAATATCAACAAAAGAATTCAGCCAAACACCCTTGGCCTTGGAACAAACTTTTCACTTTTTGCAAACAAGTCCTTAAACTTTTTAAAATTGCAAAAAGATCCCTAAAAGGTTTTAAATGCATGATATGCATCCAAACATATTAAAAATGCATGAAAAACACTCTTAAAGCTCCACAAGTGATTCGGCCAAGCTTATTTGGCCTTGGAATAATTTTCTCAATTTTTAGAATGTGGTCCCTAATTCCCTGATGCATTTTATTATCAAGCTCACATTTATGCTTCCATGTGTCCTTAATATATCTTGTCATAATGTGCCATACCAGACTTGGATTGAGTAATTTTTTTTTCTTTTCTCACATTGTGATGAGACTTATTTGTTTGAATGAATTGCACAATCCACTTAATCCTAAATAGCCATTATGAAATGATTAATTAACTTGGAGTTACCACCAATCTATTTTTTTGGCTAGGTGATATTGGTTACCTATTGAAGTTTATCTTTTAAGAGTATGAAACCCAAAAAAAAAAAACTCCAAGATATGCATATCAACCAAAGATCACTTGAAAAGGGTTCAAAAGTCAGTTATGTGCAGAGTTAGATGTGCGACTTCTACGATATCCGTAAATCAATGCCTATTAATTACGTGTTATCTTAAATTTGGATTAAAATTGATTTTAATTTTTCACTATTTAAATATCGTTCCTGCATTTTAAAGTTATCAAAAATTAATGTTACTATTCCAAGCACTGATAAATCAAATTTCAATCAATTTTGAAAATCAAAATATTTTCTATACCTTTTGAAAAACTTGAATGAAAAGAAAATTTTTTTATCGTAAAAATAAAAAATTCAATTTACTTATTTAAAGAAGGCATTCTTTTGTTTAAAATAATCAATGGGCCAACTCGAAGATATTGTCGCATATTTTAATAAAACATATTTCATAAGCAATGAAAACGCAAACTCAATTTTTTGGCATAATATCACCAAATGACTTGAAAGGACATGCATTGACATGAAAGTTTCTGATGATCCTAGGCTCAATATTAATGTAAGGTCACCTTAATGACCTTTATGGACATGCAATGACATGAAAGTTCCCACATAACTCCAGACTCGGCATTAATGTAATATTACCTAAATAACCCTAATGGACATGTATTGACATGAAACTTCCCACATAACCCAAAAGACTTGATATTAATGCAATATTGCTTAAATAATCTTATGAACGTGTATCGACATGAAAGTTCATACTTGACCCTAAAGACTTGGTTTTAATTGGTTTTGATGATACATAAAAAATAACCTTAAAGACTCGATTTTGGTTAGTTTTGATGAAAAGTACCAAAACTAACCCTAAAAAACTAAAATGTATGAATATTGCATTATGGTCCCTAGATTATGGAAAATAACCTAAATGACCTTAGAACACATGGTAATTGCATAATGGTCCTTAGATTATGGGAAATAACCTAAA
>JBBYHL010000005.1:20110967-20128566 GCA_038381835.1 Adansonia madagascariensis
AAGTTTATTGTTTAGATTTCTCAATTTTATTTATCAAAGTTTTAATTTACTAAAATTTTGAGAAATCAATTCACCTCTCTCTTGATTTCATTCACCACTAAAAGGTCTAACAGGATTGATTATGATTAGACATATTCACTAATCATGAATACGATTACATTTCATTTCTTGATTAGCTTAGCAGTTTTTGAGACTTGATATTCATCTTATGCACATAGTAACAACTTATCTTTATGGGTCATTGGATTCCCATACTTATATAAAGATTTTCAAGGAATTTAAAATACCCTAAGCTTACACTCCTTATAACTTATTCTTAATAAAGTTGCAAAGATCTTTGTATAGGCTAAAACAATCTAGCCATATGTGGTATCAATGCTTAAGCAAGTACCCTACAAGAGAAGGATACAAGATTAATCTTATCTGCCCATGTGTGTTCATTACAAAATTGGATAATGGATTTTTTATGGTGACAGTTTACGTCGATGACATGAATTTGATATGGACCTCTGAAGAGTTAAATGAAATTGTCGAGTACCTAGAAAGGGAGTTTGAAGTTAAGGATTTGAGAAAAACCAAATTATATCTTGGTCTTGAGCTTGAGGACAAGGAAAATGGAATAGTTATCCATCAGTCGGCTTACATCAAGTGACTGCTTAAAAGATTTGATATGGACAAAGCTCATTTAGTAAGCACACCCATGGTAACGAGGTTTTTAAACTTGAAAAGGATCTGTTTCATCCTAGAGAACAAAATGAGGAAGTACTTGGTCTTGAAGTACCATATCTCAATACGATGGGGGCATTAATGTACGTGACACAATGCACAAGACCTGATATTACCTTTGTAGTAAATTTTTTAACAAGATTTAGTTCTAAGCCAATAAAGAGATATTAGAATGGGATTAAGTGTATCTTCTACTATCTCCATGAAATGATGGACTTGGTTTATTTTATTCAAAGAATCAATTAATTTAAGGTTAGTTGGATACACTGATGCAAGATATAATCTGATCCACATAAAGCTTGCTTATACATTAGCTATTTATTTTCTTGAATGATACTGCTATATCTTGGCAATCTACTAAACAGATGCTAGTAGCAACTCTAACCATTTCAAGATCATCACCTTTTGTAAGGCTGAAAGAGAGTGTATTTGGTTAAGATCCGTTATATCTAATATACATAATTCTTGTGGTATGAAACTGGTTATATATTTACCCATGGTTATTTACGAGGGCAATGTTGCGAGTATAATGCAAGTAAATGATGGATATATTAAGGAAGATAGGGCTAAACATATTTTGTCAAAGTTTTCTATGCACACAAACTTTAAGAAAGTCAACAAGTTAACAGGAAATGGATTAGCTTCTCAAATAATCTTGCAAACCTATTTACCAAAATATTGCCAATGTTAACCTTTAAAAAACTTCGATATGAAATTGGTATGAGGTGAGCACACAAGATGCAAGGTTAATTTGTCCCTCAAGTGACATACCGTAAAAGTATTGACCCCTGATGTGGTTATAGGTACAATTAAGAGGGAGCATTACATAAGTTGTACACTGTACTTTTTTCCCCTTTTGATCAGTTTTTGTCTCACTAGGTTTTTCAAACTTAAGGTTTTTAATAAGGCAATAAAGGCAAGCCCAATTAGGAAGAAAATGGTTTGTCCAAAGGAGGAGTGTTATGGAATATTTTGATTACGATTATAGGATCGTAATCTCCATAATATGTTATGAAATATTGGACTTACCATAACTAAGGATTTTCTAATATTTGATTACGATTGCAAGATTATAATATTCTTAATATTATGATTATAATTACGATTGTAGGATTGTAATCTCCATGATATGACTCTGTATAATCAATATAAACCTAGCTTGATGCCTATATAAAGGCCATAGCATTCTCATTGTAAACACGTTGAATTGAATAAGAAAAGTAGCATTGTCTTTATATTTATGCTCTTCTCTCTCTCTTTCTCTCTCACTCTCTCTGTCTCTCTCTCTCTTATAGCTGCAATTATTGTTGCTTTGCTTGCAAGCCATCGGGCTCACTAATTTCAACCAATTTCACAACAGGGTATATGTTTTACATGTATCCCGCTTTTTATATGAGTGAAAAATATTGTTGGAATTGGAGTCAAGTTTTCCTTTAATGGATGAACTAGGTCCAAGTAAAAAACTGCCAAAGATAATTCTTTTTCTTGGGGATTTGGCCTTGACTTAGGATAACTTCCGTATAAGTAATTTTGTTGTCGATCTATAAACCAAATTGATGTTCATCAAATGATTTGTAAGTTTTATTCAACATTTCTTATTAAATTATTCACATAATTCATCATAAAACTATATCCATTTCCCTTTTTGCAACACTTAAAACTCTTACTTTGTTCTATACCTATTCATGGGCTAGGCCGCGGCCTAAATTTTCTTTTAATCCTAAGCACATGCCTATATTTGGCATATCTAGACTTACCTATTTAGGCCTGAATTACTATTCATCACATTAAAAAAATTTATTAAAATTTACATATTTTATAATTAAAGTTAAATAAAAATATATTATTTTAATTTAAAATCACTATTTCGAGCCAAGTGAGGTCGACTCAAAACAAAAGTATTAGAATCTGAGTCTAGGCCTAATCGAGCAAGGCCTACTCACCCAGACCCTTAAGCATTGTTCATATTCCAAAATTATTTGAACTTTTTAATATAGAAAGTCTTTGAACAAAAGAATCAAGTATATAGATCTTGCCAACATGATTTCCTATATAACTTTTTTTTAGAGTATATTTATGCACTTGCTCATGATTATAGTTTTAAATAAATCAGTGAATATTTTGAAAAATCAAAGTTATGGTAATAGAATTTCACCAAGCATTAATGGATCAACATAAACATTTGTTATTTTTGCTAATAATTCCAACCAAAATCTATTTTTTGGGCTTGAAAATAATTTGTATTATCAAATGATATTGATAGGATTTGTAGTCAATGTGGAAATTCCTTTTTCCTTGCAATGGATATCTTACTTACAAAGGTAAAAAGTCATTGAATCTTATAATTTACCATCAATCCATTCAATATTTCCTTTTGTAGGATGAATTCTCATATTTAAATGATATGTTGATGTACAGATATCTCACCCCATCCATTTTGAAATATTGGTTCAAGCCTTTCGCTTGTGTTAAAAAAATGGTTGATTAGAATGATTCAAACAAAAATTGAAGGCTTATCTAGTCCAATATATATCATAAAATTAGGTTTTTGAATTGATATAAAAAATTTTGAACCGATAATAAAAAATTTGAACCTTTATCATTTTAATCACATATTTTTTATATTTAATACTTATTTAACATTTACATAAATTTTAATTGAACTGATTGGTCCAACTAGTCAAGTTGTCTAGATTGCTGATCGAAAATCTTACCTATTTAACTTTTGATCTAATTTTTTTAAATCTTATTAAACATTATATAACATTGATTTCATGAAAAATAAAATAAAATTTTAATATTAAATACACTAAGCTCAACTTTTTTTCTTAAACAACGTGAAAGTCACGAGGAACAACAAACAATGAGAAGGGGATTATGTAGCTGAAAAAATGAATAATATTGGATTGGCTCAAATCTTGAATTTTAATGTCAAACCTAGCATTTTTCTTAAACAAATCTTATTTTTTACCCAAATCCTTTAACTAGTTAATATTTTTTGCTTCTAATTTTTTTCCTCTTTCTTAAGGATGATAATAGTTCGATTTAGTTCTAAAAAAAAAATTCCAGCTAATATGCAATATTCTAAAAACTGAATTGAAACACTGGATATCATATAGAAATAAATGACTCAAACCAAATTTCAGTGGTATGGAACAAATCAGTTTTTTAGTTTTTTTTTTTAATATTTTCTATAGTATTTTTAAGTTTTTTTTCACTAATTTAGAAATAAAATGTTTATTTTTATGTTACAGAAAATTAAAAAATAAATAAAAAATAATTTGGATTGGTCAAATAATTGTGATTTTTTAACTTAGGAACTGAAAAGTGAATTGCACCCAATACTATTAATTATTATCCGAACTGAACTAAATTCAGTAAAAACTGAACATAAATCAAACCGAACCCTGTGGTTTGTATCAATTTTCAGTTTTTTCAATTTTTTCCTTAGCCGTAGTATTCCTTTATTTATGAAGACACTCACCATTTTATTTTGGATAGAATCATTATTTGACTATATATGTATATATATTAAAATTTAACTTTTCACAATAAAAAGTTAAAATTAGATTAAAACAAAATTGAGAATTAAAATTTTTTATAAAAAATTATTTAATTATAATTTGATCATTTTTATTTCAATATTAAATTTAAGTTATTATAAATTTCTGATTAGGTTGATTCTAAGTGTAATTCAAAGCCGTATCATTTTAAAATTAAAATATTTTAAACTCAAATCATTAACTTTTTTTTTAAGTCAATTTTTAATGAATTTAAATTTTTTCAAGTGAATTTTTTGGATTTGGCAGCATTGCCCACCATCAGCTATGAACATAATTGGATTTAGAATAAAAGCCCAATTCAACCTCAAAACGGTTCACTGAGACCCCAATTAGCCCTGTTAATGTTTCATTATACGGGTTCAATTTTTGTTTTGTTTTGTTTTATTTTGTTTTGTTTTGTTTTGGAGATTCAAGCTCGGTGGGTTAAAATACCTTCTACTGAGAGGGCATTTAATAGTGCAAGTTAGTTTTTCGTTGCCAATTATTTATTTATTTAAAAAAGAAATAATTTTTAATTTAAGATAATTAATAAATATAAAATTTTATTCAATCTTTTAACTCTTTTATTTATTAGTTTATTTTGTAAACATAAATATAATTTAATAATTTAATAATTATTATTTAATATAAATATAATTTATTATTTAACATAAATATAATTTTAATATTTTAAATTATTTATTACATATTTTAATATAATAATTTTGATAATCATTTCGATGCCACTAGAATGTTTGAATTCAAATATATATATATATATATATATTACTATTAATTTTAATTTTATTGACTCATTGCCACTTTATCTAATCCTATCACTCCTATTATTGTAACTGTGATTTACAGTATTACCAAGAACTATTTTCAGAAAATGGAATCTTCATCAGACGGCTGATAGATTCTCCGAAGATTCGAATGCCTTCACTTTCTGAAAGCGCAGAAGTGACGAACAACAATTTGCGTACGTGCAATCTTCTCTTCCATAAGATTAAACAGCAACTATAAAGATCTACCTGCTGCCGCTGTGGCTGAAATATAGTGCTCGAAACAAAATCCTTAGAATTCCACATTTGTCCCTCCTCAGCAATTTACGTTCGAGCAGCAAAAATAAAATCTACCAACTGCTCAGAGTCTGTTTTTGTAATTTTGCAGCTTCCAAACGGATAAACATCGTGCGGCCTGTTCGCACCATATCTTTACACCAATTACTAAATAATTCTTCTTCTTCTTCTTCTTCTTCTTCTTTTAATCTTTAAAAAGTTTCCGGAAAATTTTTTTTTGGGGAAAAGCGCGAGAAAGTGGCGGAATTGTCAGTATTTTTTCCGTCTAAAAAGTTAATTTTACATAAATAATGCATTCGCTTGGCCTTAAGGTTTTTGCTGATTTGAATGTTGGACCGAGGAACTGGTGTCCAGGTCGGGTCGGCCAGGGATTGTCCGTGGATCTAGACTTTGGGAGGAGGATAAGGGTTGGGTCAGGTTTTTGGGATGGTGGCGCTGCTGGTGGTTGGAAGTGTAGGATAGTGGCATGCGCGGTGGAGAGGAATGGGAATGGTGGTGGAGGGGAGAGTCCGAGTTTGAACCCAAATACAACTCAGAATCAGAGGTCGTTTTTATCTCGGAGCCAAACTTATGCATTGCTGAAACAGCAAATGGAAGTTGCTGCTAAATCTGAGGTCAGTTTGTATTGTTATTCTAAATTTGTTTTCTTCTTAAAAAAAAAAAAAAAACTGAGAGTTTTGTTTGGGTTTTTAGGATTATAAAGAAGCAGCGAGAATACGTGATTCTTTGAAAACGTTTGAGGAAGAAGAGCCTATTTTGAGACTCAGGGGATTGATTAAAGAGGCTGTTGCTGACGAAAGATTTGAGGTACTTCCACAATATTCTTAATGGACAACTTTTTGGTTTTTCCCTGCCTGTAATTCATTCAGTTTGAATATGTAGCTCAGTGAGAAGCATAGGTAGTTCAGAGTCATGGAATTTGACTTTTTAGTTTGAAACTATCTGAATTACTTCCGGGAAAGCTTGCAGCTTAAGATAGGACAATTATCCAACTAAATTATTCGTTATGGATGAACATAGCTAAGTGTTCGTGTTTGCTTTTCCCAAAATTTCACAATGAATTAGTGAAAAGATTAAAATTACTGACTTAACATAAAACTCATGCCAATTATAGTTATTTAAGTCAGCAATTTTAAGCACCTTGTTTGTTTCATTTGGATGCATAAGAAAAAAACAAGAGGAACGTAGCTTGCCCAAGTTTTCCCCGTTATGCTATTGGGTGACTAGAGATGGAGGTTACTACTGTGTTCAGATTTGGTATTCTATCACAGTTTTTGTAAGATATATTTAGATCCTGCATGTAAGTGGTTGATCCTTTTATTTGTATACTGTTTTGTCTGGTTCATTATTTAATTTATTCATCATTTTGCTGTCTATACTTTGAACAGGTATAAGTTCATAGCGATCATACTTTCTCCCCTGTTTAATTTTTGTGTGGCTTTTGAAATTTTCCAGAAAATCATCATGAATGCAAACAAATTATGTTGGTGCAATCTGAAATTTAGCTCAAAAGACATTGAAATTAAATGCTGCTTGCTGAACAATGCTTGTTTCATGCCATACTTATATGGATGTGGATATAAATGGCTTTCAATTCTTTTAGCTCATAATGTCTTTCCAGATTCATTTCAAATCTGGAATCTCTCATACTTGTATATGTACTTCTTTGCTTCAATTTCCTGTTTAATTTCTATGTTAGACAATTACAGATTATTTATGGATAATAATATGTAATGCATCTGTATGTTAAACCTGCTGAATCTGCCTCCTTTTTGCAATTCTTCAGGATGCAGCTAGATATCGTGATGAGTTGAAAGAAATTGCACCTCACTCTCTCCTGAAGTGTACAAGTGATGCAACAACCTTGGTATGGCATTGATCTAATTGCTGCCATAGCTGGTTTCCCAAAGGACGTTATTATTATTTTTAAATTTTATTGTAGAGGACTACAGTAGCTTCATGTAATGACTTTTACTGGGTTAGTTGATAAGCTAGGTAGGTTTTAGTCTCCGTTAGCAGGATTTGACCCCTTTGACTTTGTTTCTAATGTTTAATTTCATGTTGGTTTTTGTTGCTCACCTTTTTTATTTTGGAAGTGAAAAACAAAAGGTGCTGGGTACAAAAGCGAACATATGTTTGAGGAATTAAAAATAAAAGCTTAATTTTCATAAATAACAAAAAAAATACGAATATTACATTTATGTGCAACCATTATGTTTGAATTTATTTACTCTTTTAGGCATTTTTATCTGATAAGGTTTTACTTTACAACATCTTTTGAGAAAGTATAGGAAAAGCCGTAACAAGTGAGTGAAGCCTTAACTAAATTAGAGGTCCTTTGGTGTTTTGAGATGTCCTTATTGAAGGTGTGCTTTGATGCTAAAATAGGGTTATCAAATTTCCAACTTCATTTATGTAACTTAAAGGTACTTTTAATAACCATGTCTTCCTTGCTACTTTCCAAAATTATATTCTAGCTATGTAGGTTGAATTTGGCCATTTCTGTTGTCAAGGGTCCAGATTTTTAATTGAGATACTCTTTTCATTTTTATTTTTATTTTTTTTTGTTTTTAATTCTCTGATCAAATTCTCAAGTTGAGGTACTGTTTGGGGTCCAAATTCCTTACCAAGTGAATGGAATGAGATCTGTAAGGTTTATCCTTCTGAGGCAGTTGGGTTTGTGCAATCTATTTCCTCTCCCTTATTGGAATTTTTTTTTATATATTTTTCTGAATCTGTTGAGACAGAGCTAAGACTGAATTACAGACAATTGCTTATTTAAAGATGAAAGGGCAGGAAAAAAAACTGTCAATCTGATACAAATATTTGGATATTTCAGGGAATTAGAGTTCAAGTTAGGAGTTTGTACATACAGGGGCGTAGTATGCCTTCAAAGGGCCAGTACTTTTTTGCATATAGAATAAGAATAACCAATAACTCAGATCGTCCTGTTCAGCTTCTCAAAAGGCACTGGATCATCACAGATGGCAATGGGAAAACTGAAAATGTCTGGTAAGTTAACGCTATTATCTTCTATGCTGTCGTTTATTTATCATTTTTAATATATCTTAGTCTCAGTCTTCTCTTTCCACTGTTCGACAGTTATCTGATGGAAGTTTTTTCTTTTTTTATTTTATTTTTTTATTCCTAATATCCATAAAATCTCATCTTGTAGCCTTCTTTTACTGCAGGGGGATTGGAGTTATAGGTGAACAGCCAGTTATTCTTCCCAGAACAGGTTTCGAATACTCATCTGCTTGCCCATTAAGTACTCCCAATGGCAGAATGGTAAGAGAGCCCTGTCCTTTGTTTTGCCTTCTTTCTTGCTGGAAAAGATGTTTAAATTCATCAAAACTATAGTACCGTTTAATAATGGAATTAGAAAAGAATTTCTTTTCTTAACTTGCAATATTCAATTAGGCACTTGCCTTTACAAGAATGATGGTTACGATGTGTAATCATTAACTAATTGATGGAAGATGCTCTAATTTTTTTTTTTTTAGTCATTGGGTAAATTGCTTCTGAGTTCTAACAGAAAGAAAAGGTTCATATTCCAAGTTTTTGATCTGCTTTGATACCAAATGTAATCCTATTTCTCTTAATATGCAACAAGGTGATGGCCTGTGAAGAAAATGGTTGTAATAGAAAGACTGACAGATAGTTAAAAGCATATCTTGGAATTTATACGTTAAGCTGCCCACTGGTTGAGACATGTACCTTAATATGTTCGGCTGTACATTGGTATTAGAAATGCAGCCCTAATGATAATATTTCTATGGCATATTCATCGCAGAATCCATATGCAGCCAATACGTTGTGGTCATTTTCTCCACTTTCTTAAGGATGTAGAAGCTTAAAATCACCAAGGGTCCTTGGCCCCTTGTATGATTTGTGCCACTTTTGTATTCATTTTTATTCGTTTTTAATACCTTCTTTGTGAGCTGAGACTTGAACATTTTAGGCTTCTTTGACTATGTTTTAAAATGCAATCAAGAAGTTTTTATCCCCTTGGGGTGATTGCAATGCAGGAAGGAGACTTTGAGATGAAACACATTGACAAAGTTGGCTCACCGAGTTTCAATGTAGCGATCGCCCCATTTTCTCTCTCCACCCTAGGGGATGATACTGATACCTTCTGAAATCTGAAACAACATTGCTACCGTGGAGAAGAAGAGGAACCTTATCAATCGAGTTATTTTCTGAATGAAGCTTGGCTTTGTAAAGCATGTCCTTGTGTGATCAAATGTACAGATTTTCCAATTGAGGCTTTGGCGTGTGTATATGTTAAGATTGTAATCAGTTGTTTTGTGGGAGAGACGTTGACGAGTAAGAAATGTATTTAAGCGAACTTTAAACAAAAATGATTTTATAGGGATAGATATAAATGTTTTATGTATAAGAATTTCTCCTTTGAGTGAATGAAAATCCCAGTAGCATGATTTGGAAGGATTTGATGTCTCTATGCTTTGCCTAAGCTTTGCTTGTATGTTATGAAGAACATAGTTGAACTATGGTTATTATTTTATGTAGATATAATTACAAGTTAAGTAAAATCCAAATATGCAAGTACTGAAGTTAAGTTTTCATAGTCAATTATTCTATGAAGTCCTAGACAGCATAACAAATTGTTGTGATCACGGGAAGTTGCAGATTCAAATTCGTCGAGCCCATCTTCGTAAACTTGCCGACGTTCTTGTAAAATCCGAACGCTCATAAGAGCTTCGTTTTACTGTGGCCAACTTACCAACAAAGGTTCTCTTTGGATGTATAGGCATTTAATTTTGTTTGGGTTTTTTTTCTCGAGTGTTCAAAATCAGATATCAAGTGGTTATTCCAAATGGGAAGCTCTCTTTGTGCGAGGATCGATCACACGCCGTTCAGAGATCAAAATTTTAGAATTTGAGCATGTGTATCGATACTTAGTGTTGATGCCCTTTGTGAAAGAATACAAATTTCATATGAGAACAATATGTTCATGCTGGCGTTTACATCACGATGTGTCAAACTTTTAAAAAAATTATGTTTTTTTAAATAAAATTTTGAAATAAATTTATCACGTGACAATTCTTCTAAAATGAGGCTCTTTATATAAATTTAATTTAAATTTTTAATTAATCTTTCACCCCTAGAACCTTTCTTTCTATAAAATATAGAATTTTAATTATATTTTCTTAATACGGAATTTTTCTTCAAATTATTTTCTTTGGTGAAATTTTAGTGCACGAAGATTTCCATTAGAGATTTTAAATGTGAAATATTCAATTTAAATCTTTTTATTTATTTAGAATTTGTTAGATTGAATTTCTCATGGAAGTTTTCCTTTTAATATTTTAAATTTTTGGATATTGAATTGAACATTTTAAATTTAGTCTATGCTAAATTTAAATTCACACTTGGAATTTTTCCCCAAAATTTTCTATTATAGATATTTTATTTTAGTTTTTCCCTTTGGAATTTCCATTTCATTTTCTTTTAGATTCTCGTGTCATGCAATTTTCCACTAGGCATTTAGGATTTTTTTTTTCAATTTAGTCCTTCACACATTAAAATTTTTAAATTTTGACGTATTTTTTTCTTTACACTTTAGTCCAACTTTATTAAAAATTCTTGTGTTTATTTTAATTAGGATATTTGCATGTAAATTCTTATTAAATTTCTTACTTTTAAGATTTTTTTTTTAAATTAAGTTTTCAATACATATAAGTTTCTAATTAAAATATACAATTTTTTTTATTTGCTAGTTTGGTTAAATGTAAAATTTGGTTAGATTTTTTGTAGGAATTCCAAGTAGAATTTTTAATTAAAATTAATGATTTCTTCTCTTCCTTTTCTCTTTAGATTTTTTCAAACATAATTCAATTAATATGAGATTTTCCAACCACATAGGAAACATTTGGTTGAAATTGGACTTCATTTTAATGTATAATGGAGTTTGATTTGGATTTTCCTTTTTCTAGCATAATGTTGTTAGGTGTAACAGAAAAATACAAAGTAGCTCTTATAATGCCTCAATAGGAAATGATGAGCCAAAGTTTGATATCGTAAGAGGCTAAAGGGTTCTCACGTGTAAAGTAGGATAGGGTATGGACTTCAAACCAAATATAAAATAAATAAATAATAATAGAAAAAGGATTAAAGCCATTCGGCCAAGGCTTTGATATGGATTTATAGATTATTATATAATAGTACCTCTCAGGGACACTTTATAGAGCTATATATTATTATTGATTTAAAAGATTATCTTAATATATAGTGAAAGTTTTTTTTTTTTTTAATTTCAAGTCCTCGAATGTATCTGTAAAATTAACATGTCAGTGCAATAATCTTTATTTATTTTTGAATTATTGATATTAATCTTCATAAAAAAATCATTTGAGCACGAGTTATTTGAAACGAACATCTATTGACAAACTCTATGTAATATCTCTTCAGGTAGTATAAGTATTTGTTATTAATCTCTGGCATTTGATCAAAGTATCGAAAATGATTAAAAATAATTCTCTTAGCAATATTTACTTTTTATTATCAGATAAAAAGAAAAAAAAAAACTAAAAAATAACAACAATTCAAAATATTCTAACTAATCACATGGTAAAGGAATGGTCATAATAGTATAATTATAGATTTTTGTGTTATACTTATATATTGCATTGTTTTACTTAGAGATAACAACAAATATAATATCAATTTATATATACCAAAAGATAATTGCATATTTTTATTATACTAAAAAAATGGTAATTACAAATTATAAAATTAAATAAGTTAAGAATTTATTTTATAGTTATTATTTTTATTATTAATTTTTTTTAAAAAGAATATAGTAAACTTAAGTTAGGGTGATTTCAGGTTATATGTTTAGATCATTTTAGATTTTGATCACTTCGGGTTTAAATCATTTAAGTTTGAATTGGTTGGATTTATGCTATTGACTTTTTTTTATTAAATTGTGTTGAATTAAATTTGAATTTAAATAAATTAATCAAATTTTATAAATTCAAATCAAAATTAATAAATCTAATAATGTATTTCGATCTTTAATTGTCACATGAGACTCTGCTAGTAGAGGGTTGCGGGCTTTAAAATGTTAGCTCAAGCTCGGTTAGAAAGTTCATTGGGCCCAGATAATGTTCATTTACGTTTATACTTTTCCTTTAAGCCTTGGAAAGAGTTTGAGCAAATATTAAATTTTATTTCGTTTATATTAATGCTTCGTTTTACCATTGACCATGTCTAAGTCTTGTTTCCAGTAAAAACACATAATTAAGAAGAAAATGTTGGAGTACTTCCTCAACAACTTACACTTTCCCAACGTTGCTAAATTGCTAAGCTTTCATTTTTTTATTTGTTTGGTCTTTTATGTCGAGTTATTATTATTATTATTAGCTTGAAGTTAAAGTGTGGGCATGTTACAATGTCTTAAGATTGGCTCTTGAAGCAAGCAATGCTCTAATTAGAGATTGTTGTTAGGATGGATTGGATTTGTTTAATAATAAAATAATTTTTCTGATATGTTTGTCTGCTATACTTAATGTTTGCTGACATGACTACAGATATTAATAAAAATTTTTAGGATTGATGAGGTTTTCACTACCTGAAATATCAATTTATATTGGGAACCAGATAAGAAAATCATATCTGTCTTTATGCTTGTACATGTATATATATATATATATATATATATATATATATCAATTTTAGTCTCTTCAAGCAAGTAAAGGAATGGCAATAGGAAACTGAATGAAACCGCCTTCCCCTAAACAGCAGGGGATATAGTGCAAGACCTTGGAGGCTTACCGCGCCAATTGTTTCATCCCATCTTATCTGGACTACTCATTTTCTTTGAAGTACCACGTTTAACATTTATATAACATATGTTTTGACATAAGTGTGAAGTACGATTTTCTACATATATATATATATATGAAAAAAAAACTTTTAAGAAAACATATAATATCAAATATATATCCATAATTGACCTTCGCCTTGATTCCAAGCAACATACTTCATTTATGAAATAAAATTGGGAAATCAACTGAGAGAAAAATAAATATCCCTAAATAGAAGGATTTGGGTATGGAAGTCCTTTTCAAATATTGCGTCTTTAGTCTGGTCGGATAATCTTTACTTTACCCGTACGAAATGCCTAATTTAAAAGCAGAAAAATTAAAGCAGTGACGAGACAAACTAAGAACACGCTTCGAGCCCCCCTGTACCAATCGCTGAGATAGTGGAAAACATAGTATACTTACCACTAGCAAGTGTTCCCTAGCTCCTTGGAATATATATCTCCATAGTCCAAGCATCATTTCTCTGTGAATCATCCTCTCCACTGGCTTTAGACAACGTACCGTTTGTGACTATCCTTCATAGTGGCATTTGTAATAAGCATTCACAAATATCGTGGAAAGCTTTCAAAAGTGAGGAGAAAAGGAAAAAGTGTTCAAGACAATAATTGGAAACTTAGTACTCCTCCAGCTGAGAAGAGTGCTTGTTGGAATGTTTCCAGTTGTTATGTCGATCGCTTGTCGAGGAATTTGGTTTTATCATATGCACATATCTATGATAGTTGCAATTTTATAGCCCTATAGTCATCATGCCTGGATCATGATGAGATAAATAATCAACATTCGAATCCAGAATAAGAGAAAAAAACTAAAAGCATACGTTATAACGTTTGGTGTATGCTCTAAGATCGATTGAATTGGCTATGAATTGCATGTCGTACTAAGCATTATTGTTAACCTTGGCATTTTTTGTCAACAAATATTTGATATTTACTGATTTATCTCACAAAGTCCGTAAGATAAATATGTTTTATGAGGAAATTACAGTAATTATGAGATTATCATTGCATTAAAACATTATTTCTAAATTATTCTTAATCATTGCTTAGTTAAGATATGACATTGGTAAAGCCATTGAGAATTTGAGATCGGCACATGTTTCAAGCTCTTACTTATAAAACAAACAACAGATCTCATAAGTTGAAGTTTGGATAAACTTGAGCTAACATGTGGGTGCTTGTCACAACATTACCAGATATGAGACTGCCATATGGTGTTTCACTCAATGTCTATGTCAACATCTCATGTGATGTTTGTATAAGTGATCTCTGACTTGAGATTACTAATAATTTTATATGAGAATTGTTATGTTTTGATTTTACCTTACTTATGGCCCTAATCATGGATGCTCAAGACGAGTTCCTTTGAGTGTAAAATGAGGCATATGAGGAGCTTAAATAATCAAGATAGGATTAATCACCTTGAGTGATCGAAAGAATATCTTAACTAGTCTTGATAAGGATTAACTCACGAAACTTTTAGCCATAATGGAATGAAGTTTTGGAGTAATTTTAAATTTTATTCAAAGAGTAAATTATCTATCCCAAGACTTAATAAATTTAATTTATTAAATATAAATTGATTTACACAAGGTTAAATTGAGATATTAAGTGATAAAAGGATAACATTATATTAAGGAACCATAATAAGTTGGTCAAACCTCATTAACCTTTCGTGATAATTGGGGTCATGATGCATTGCTAGATGACAACCATAATCTACAAATAAAAAATGATTAATTATAAAATTTACGATTAACTCAAATGTTTTGATTGATCTAATCTGAATTTATTAAGTATTGCGATATTTATACTTGTTACCAACATGTTGAAAAATCTAATGGATCACACAAGTAGAATGTGGCTTAAGAAAGACTTAAATTAAGATTAAATTAAGTTGGACTTAATTCAAATAAATTTGTAACTTCATGGATTGAATCAAATTAATTAAAAACCAAGAAAATATTTGAAGCCCGAGTCCTATTTAAAATAAGTCATCAGTAGCCAATATATAAGCAAGGTTGGTCATCCTTATCTATGAAATCAAAAGAGGCAGCATAATATATTATTAACATAATATTTGTCCAACTTGCATCCAATCTTTCAAGAAGACTCTTTCAGTCATTGTTTGTATTGATTACCATTAGAGCTTGGACACTTGGATAACTAGTGGTTTGCTACAACTTAGTTTGGTGTTCTTAAAAGATTAGTTTTATTGCAAAGATTTATGGTAAAATTCTTATTGTGTTTCTTATGTTACATAACTTGATCAACTTGATCTTATGGTTTGAGAATTGAGTTTAAATTTTTAAATTTCGTTTCTTTTAATATTGGTGTATGCCCTTGAACTAATCAAATTGGGACATGGGATACATGGTCAAATAACAACATACATGTTACTAAGTTAAAGTAACATAGGTTTTCCTTCATGCTAGTGGTGTGATTGAGCAAAGACTAATTGGATGAGGCCCTTGAAACACAAAGGCCTTGCAAAAATAGTAATAAGTTACGATGATGAGATCCTTATGCATCAAAGCTGGTTCTAAAAAAGTTCTTAGTCATCATATTTTCAAGACAGGGCATTGATAATGCATAAAGACTAGTACATGCTAAGCCTCCATGCATTAGATGCATGCAACTCTTTGATCTCATAAAAGTTGAAGTATGTGAAATACTTAAGGATAGCATATAGTTCTTATTTTGTGGAAAGAAGTTCACTAAACATGGCCCGAATTAGAACTCCATTAGGGATAGCATTGGATGCATGATGGTTAGCATAGCACCTAATTTGCTAAAGCGACATAAGGGCATGGAAGCTCCGGACATCATCATGAACCTTAGAGAATTGTTCGATAAAGAAAGGCACACAGAGCGATTAGACATCTTAAAGGAATTATTCCAAACAAAGATGTCAGAGGGAACTCTTGTTAAGACTCATGTGCTTAAAATGATTGGCTGGATCACTCATTTAGAATAGTTGGGTTGGTTGATGGATAATAAGTTAGTCATTGATATAGTTCTTTCCTCTTTGCCTTTGAGTTTTTCACAGTTTGTGTTAAACTTCAACATGAATCACCTAGAGACATCCTTTCTAGGATTGCTAAACATGTTAACTATGACAAAAAAAATTCTCTTACAAATAAGAAGGTTGTCTACTTGGTTACTTTTACTTCTAAAAAAACTAAAAAAGAAAAAGAAGAAAACAGAAAAGGATAAATCTTCTAGCTCAAAGAATTTGTAGCCAACTGGTGGAGTGAAGGCCAAGGATGGAACTAATAAGGGAACTTGTCACGATTGCAAAAAACTTAGTTATTAGAGGAGAAACTGCAAAAAATACCTTGAATCAATTAAGGATAAGAAGCAAAAAGGAGTTTCTACCTTGAATATAAATTTGAAAAATCCATTTACTTTCCTTTGGTATATGATACTTGATTATTGGTCCTAAGCATGTTTGACATATTGTAGAGACGAATAATAAAGACAAGGAGAAGAATAAATGAAGATAAACTGTTAAAAAGAAGGGTAACTTGGTTGTTATGGATCAGGCTTGCACCTCTAATGAAGGTTATTGAGAATTTTCATTTTTATGATTTATTATTAAAACATTGGATGTTTTATTTATTTATTTATTTATTTTGGCTTTATGGACTGATTTTAGGAAGCCTTTTAGCATAAATGTTTTAAACATATAACTCTTATTGTTGGAATTTGGATGCCATGCTTTTATGATTATCTTTAATAATAAATATTAGTAAAATTGTTCTACACCTTGGTATATCAAATCAATTCTGCTAATTGAATAAGGCCAATTAACATTCGAAACTAGTTAAAGATTGAATTTCTTACAAGAAGTCTTACACTTATGAGATTTAGTGGGAGTATTAATGAGTTGTTAAAGGTTAATATTCATGAATAGATGACAAATAAAAGTTATACAAACTCAAATGTAATATTGGAAATAGTTTCAACTTGAGAGATTACAAATTTATATCCTAAAGCCATCAAACAAATCATTTTATCGAAAGCTTCTAAAAAGATTTATTTTGGATCTTTAGGCATTAAGCTAATAAAATGATTCCAATAGTTATTCGTGATAATTAAGCCATAAGATTAGAATCATAGTCCCATTGAGGTCTAAATAGTTTGATGACTTGATAATAGAGATTATCATTAATGAATTACATATATACTCCACATAAGCAATGCGATTGCCTCAAGTGCAAGTGAGAGATGTTGGTCTATGCCGTTGAACCAATCAAATTAGGATATAGGATACTTGTTTAGACAACAACATGCACGTTACTAAGTTAAAGCAACATAGGTTTTCCTTATGTTAATGGCGTGATTGACACTCATGCAAAAACTAATTAGATGAAGCCCTTGAAACATAAAGGCCTTGCAAA
>JBBYHL010000005.1:20153936-20165605 GCA_038381835.1 Adansonia madagascariensis
TACAAATATTACCTTCAAAGATTCTTTATACAAATACATTACCATCACATATATTACATATAAATATTGCTTTCACTCTAATGTTACATACAAACATTACCCACACTCTAATATAATTATTACTAATGTATCCAAATAAATTATTAAAATAAAAAATAAATTTTTTTTCACTTAATAAATGACTAAAAAAATTAATTTCCTATATATATAATATATTTAATAAAAATAAAAGAAAATTTGAGAAATTATAACCAATTTTCTAAAAAGAATATTTTACATACATACATTACAAATTAAGTAATGTTTATATGTAGAAAATTACATACAAGCATTACCTTTAGAGATTCTTTACACAAATAATTATATAAAATATAAATTACATATAAACATTACGTAAATTGTTATATTTATGTATAATTACCGTAATCTTTAGTTGTAATTTTTACCAACTAATAAAAAATATATTTTATCATAAAATTATTTTCTATTAATATATTATATTTATTACTAATTTTAAAAAATATATAAATAATAGAGAAAAATATAGAATTTTTTTAGCTTCAAAAATTAATTTCTTACATAAATAATATATTTAACAAAGAACATAAATAATTTAAAAATAATTATACTTTATTTTTCATTTTATATAGATATATTATAGATTCAGTAATATTTTTATGTAAAACTGCAATGTTTATATATAATGCAATTTGTTACATACAAACATTACCTTCAAAGATTATTTACATACATACATTACTCATAACACATATAACATATGAACACCTAATATTATGTGTAATTTTTCTAATCTTTAGTTGTAATCCTTACCAACTAATAAAAAATATATATTTTATCTAATAATAAATATATTTTTTATCATAAAATTTTTTTATTAATATATTTTATTTATTACTAATTTTAAAAAATATACTAATAAAATAAAATAATAGAGCATTTTTTAACTTCAAAAATTACTAAAAATTTAATTTCCTACATATATAATATATTTAATAAGAAAACATTAATAATTTGCAAATAACTATACTTATTTTTCGTTTTACATAAATACATTATAGATTTGGTAATGTTTTTATATAAAACTATGATATTTTTATGTAATCTGATAATTTTATATGTAATTTGTTACATATAAATATTATTTTTAAAGATTTTTTACACACGTATATAACACATGCTACATACAAACATTACCTTCACTTTAATATTGATCTTTACTTGTAATTCTTATCAACTAATAAAAAAATATATTTTATTATAAAATTATTTTTATTGAAATATTATATTTATTACTAATTTTAAAAAATATATAAATAAAATAGAAAAATAAATAATTTTTAAACTTCAAAAATTACAAAAAATTAATTTTCTACATATGTATTGTGTAATTGTAATAAAAATATGTAATAAAAAGATTATGAAAATTACCCATGGATATTATGATTTACATAAATCATTAGAGTATAGGTAATATTTGTATGTAATATATGTTATGCATAATATATTTGCATAATAAATCTTTAAAGGTAATATTTTTATATAACAAATTACATAAAACATTATCGGATTATATATAAATTACAAAGTTACATAAAATATTACATAAAATAATATTTAAATATATTATATAAGTTGAAATTATTTTTTTTAGTAATTTTTGAAGTAAGCAAAATTTTAATATTTTTTAGAAATGTCCACCGATTTCGTGATTTACACCTAAAATATGATTTTCTCAGAATTACATTAAACATTACCTAATTAAAATATTAAATTCGTGTATTTATATATTTACATTACGTTCGTATATTTTACCGTATCATAATAATCTTTGAGGTATTTTATAATTATATAAATTTTTACACATAATAATTCTTATTAAAATATTAAAAAATATTTTTATTTTATTATTTATATATTTTTACAGTTAAATTTAAATAAAAAAATTTATTATTAATTAAATAATAATTTTAGACAAGAAAAAATAACAAATTAAATTTTTATACTCCACATAATAACAAAATTTTATAATAAAAATTAATAATATTAATTTTTAAAAATATTTTAATAAAAAATATTTAAAAAATTAAAAAAAAAGATCATTTAAAACCTCTCAATCGATGAATTGGGAAGGTTAAATGCCCTTGACCTGGTGAAAATATGTTTCACCATGTCAAGAGCTTAAGGAAAGATCACATTAAAGAGCTTTCCCTAAAATTTTTCTGACATTTTCTCAGAACTTCGATAGACATTGTGTATACTGGAACTGAGAATACTATCCTCAGGTGGCTTTTGCTTTTCTCACAGATTTGGGCTCTCGAGCACTTGGGCACTGTCGTGGCTGCCTTTGGGGCCTCTTCCAGACACGGACCGTTCTTTCCCTTGGCTGTTGATGTGGATAGATCATAGAGCTGCTTTATGCACGCCACTCTTATAAGTACGCTGTTTCAAAAGTCCAGCTTCTAGTGGCCGGTAAACATATACATATATATATATATATATATATATATATATGATATACAGCTACTGTCCCTCTCAAGGAATTTCGGAATTCGATTTTCTCTTTCCAAGACAACCCTGCTCTTTATTTGCATTCCTTTGTTCCATAATAAATTTAAAAAACAATAATTCTCCCTTTTGCTCCCCTCATTCCTAATATGACCAAATTGCACTCAATTTTGATATCTGAGTTGAGCCTTCACAAAATCAATGACAACAACGTTATGCCTTAAAACCTCAGAGTTCCCCACTAAATGAATCCTTATGCAAAACAACATTTGCAAGTACAAAAATATCACCTTCTGAAAGTTTTATCAAACTTAGACTACCAGCAGCTGGTCAACATGAAAGAAATCTTATCACCTACAAACGATGGCTGTTGATTCAGCTTTTTTGTGTTTGTTTCATTGCAGGCGGCTGGCCAACACCTGGAGCAATGACAGAGGCTTCCATTAAATACAATAGAAAGGAGATGAAGTAAACGATGCATGAGGATATATATTAGACAATAGTACATTTACTGATAACAAAAGCTCAAAAATGTCAAAACAGGTGTTAAGAACCTCAACCTCAGACTCTGTCATATCAATATCAATTAGTTCTGATTATTTGGATGATAGCAACAAGCGAAATCCCAGTCATGAAATCAAGCTGTGTGTACATAGTATACAACACATGTGATAAAATAGTACATACTATAATTGTCACTTACAAAAGAAATTACGATAAATTTTAATCTATTATAAAACTTTCGACTTGAAAATCAATTCCACTACATCAACATAGTTGAAAAATTAACTTAAAAGCCAAGTTATAAAATAAAATAATACATATTAATAATTTAATTTCTTTGAAAACATGACGTACCAACTTCATCCATTTTTTCCATTTAAAAAATCAATATATATAGTTACTTAACTAATTTTTTATTTTTTCGCTAACGAAGTTATCATAATCTAGTACATAGTAAAATTAACTTTGATCTTTATATTGCACGGTTAGTGATTTTTAATTCGGGATTAAAATAAATTTATTATTATAATTTTATCTCAATATTGAATTTTGCTAATCTACTTTAGTTTCATTGAATTTTGTAACTGAATTTTTATTTCAAAATAAAATTCAACAGTAAAAATATTCTTTTAAAATATTTTTAAACAGTTAACAATAATAAATTAATTAATAAAAATATTTAATAATAAAAAGTTTATACAAAATTTTTATTTTATAATAACTAAAGCTTAATTTTTTTTTATTTTTTATTTTTTATTTTTCAAATCAAACCATTGATTTACAAGTTATATCATCGGGCTCTCCGATCAAATTTAAATGTCAAACTTCAAATCCAATGTACCTCTCCCACAGCATCATGTTTTCTAAACTTTTTTTCATGCTAATATTTTTCTTATTTTCCAAATCATTTTATTTTTTATTTTCTATTTTCTGACTTTTTAATTTGATGCCAAATATTTAATAAATATTTTGCAATTTTCTTTCTTTCCACACATTTTGTTCTATTTTTAACTTTTAATTTAATGCAAACAAATTTTTTTTTGAAATATTTCAATCTTCTTACGTTTTAAAAATATCAAAATATAGAAATTGTGGAGAGAATATGTCGAATTTGATGATTACGATAAAATTTAATTCTGAAACATCTCCTTGGGATGATGCAATCATAGATCTCCAGCAACTTGAAGAATAAACAAAGACCAGAAAAAAAGAGAAAAAAATAGGTTTTATTATGTTTTGAAGTAAAAATTCTATTTAACCCTTTTTTAAAAATTTTTTAACAATTAATTTATTATTTTTTAATCATTAAATATATTTTTAATTTTTTTTGTCAAATTTGTCTTAAAATTATCTAAAATAAAATTTTAGTAATAAAATTAAATCAATGACAAAATTAAATCGAATTAAAATAGAGTGACAAAATTTAAAATTAAAATAGAGTATAATGGTAAATTTACCCTTAACCCTTTTATGTTGATATTATTCAATTAGTATATAAATATTTACATAAATTAAAGAATAAAATTATAAATTAATAAAAAAAGTCACATTTCACCTTCGAGCTTGACTGTCCCTATTATTAAGTTTTATATATTGCTTGATAAACTATATTAGTTTTCCCATTATATGTCATAAATTTAGATTTTATTAAAATCCATCTAATTATTGAATTTAAAAAATTTAATCTTTTATTTAAATTTGCTTAGTTGCATAATCTTACTTATTATATTATGTGTCGAAAATCTAATTATCCACATAGAGATCCATGTGATGCATTTTCAAGTATTCATATATTTTATAGTAATATATGATCAGTTTATTTTTTAAAATTTGTGTGATGCACAAATTTTTTATTATATTTTCTAAATTTTAAAATTATTTTTTATTCAGTCTATTTTTTTATTATTTTAATAAAAAGATGTATATTTTTATATTTTAAAAAAATGGTAAGATAAAAATCTAAATCACAGCTAGCTTTTATACATGATTTTGTATTAGAAACAATACTCATTCACCTAAAAGTTTAATCTTTTGAAAAATTTTAAAAAAGAATTATAGAAGTCATTCTTTCCTTTTCTCAAAAATATTTTTCTTTTAACCATTACCTAAAGGCCAACAAATTCGCCATTGGTTCTTTCTTGTTTGATTAAAATGTATGATCCATTTGTTAAATAATCAAAGATTAATCCTTATTTTTAATAATAATATTAATATAGACATGTAAAATATGTAGTAAATTAATAAAATGCTAAAATAAGTTTAGGCGCATTTCCAGTTATTGTTGGACAAGAAACACAACCTTACTCCAAGCACACAAGCAAAACTTTAGTGTATGTATTCTAATCTATTTCTTTTCCATTAATTATCTTTTGATGGTTAAAAAATAATATATAAAAACTAAACTAGGAATCTATGCTAAACTAATTAGAGTTACGTCTTATCACTAAGGAGTTTGCATTCTAATTAATTATCAAAGTAGAGTTTAATTACTTTTAACTCTTATTATTAGAGTATTTTATCTTAAATAAAATTTATCTAAATAATATTATTTCAATAATAATTAAATAACTAAATAATTATCTTGGTCTACTTAATTATCGTGTGTATCACAAAAGGTTTAACATTCTCCTACTTGACCCATATGATAAACCAAAATTTTGAATAGGTGATATATCAATCCATAATTTAATAGGCCATAAGTTATTCTAGCCCAACTCCCACCTAATAAAAGATTCACCAACACAAATTATGGCTGTAGCATTTTAATCCAAATATTTCTGTCATGTATAACAATGCATGATCATATCTAAAAGAATACTTTATAAGATAATGCTTTATGAATGAATTTATTATAATCATTCCAAGTCTGATTGACATGTAAACTATGCACCGACTTAAACATATCTCATAAACTTTGAGAATGTGAAAACAACAAAATTAAATAAGCCAAAAAACATACAATAGAATTTACATAGTCTTATATGATCCACATGAATTTTAAACTGTTTCTCGACAATGCTTTAGTCATGGGCAGGTATCCACCATCATTAAATTTATATTGATGCGTTCGTATTTCACTTCTTGCTTCTTTACAGGGTCTCTAAAAGCAAGATAATTTATATCTATCTACTTGCTATAACTCTTACTTTTATCATTTTTAGAAAAAAATAATATACAAGAGTTGTCACATTATATCTTTAATGGCCTTGCTGGCGACTCTCAAATTGGATATAAAACATCTCAACCTTAATGCTTATGATGTCACTTCATAACATAATTCTTTTGGCAACTTTCAAATGACCATGGCCAAGATTATTTTAAGATATTCCAAGGATTTTTAGTATATACCTTACGTTAAGTCTTGTATAAACTTGACCATACATAAGGCTACAAATATTAGTTGCACATGCAGTACTTTTCATATGCTATTTTTCCAAATCATTTTGGGTCCTTTTCATAATTTGCACCATTATAGGTGAATAGCTTTGCATCCTAAATCTTTTAAAACTCTCTTGATATGAACTTGTTGAGATAGACTTAATGTTATTTGTAGACATATCTTTGTGAATCTTTATGCCTTTGACATGGGAAGCTTTACCAAAATCCTTCGTATCAAAGTTTTAAAAAAGAAAAAATTTTGTTTCATATAATAAAGTTAAATTACTACTTGCAATAAGAGCATCATCAAAATATAGAATTAAAATTATATTTACTCCTGCTGACTTAAAGGTGCATGCATTGATCAATAACATCTTTCATGAAGCCAATGATGTCACAATCTTGTGAAATTTTATATACCATTGATGGAATACTTATTTTAGTCTATATATTGATATTTTTAATTTGCAAATAAATTTATTATTTCAAAAAAACTATCAAGTTGTATTTCGTATATCTCTTTTCAAGATTTCCATTTAAGAAAATTATTTTTCACATCCATTTAATGTAATTTCAAATTAAAATAAGCCTACAAAAGCAATGATAATTCTAAATGAATCTTTTTTAGAAATCAAAAAGAATGTTTCATAATAATTAATACCTTCCCTTTGAGTGAAACTACAAGTCTAGCCTGATATTTCTTTTTTAACTAAAGTTTTACCATTAAAAAATATGAAAAAAAAAACCCTTAAATTCACATCTGTCAAGGAAAAAGAAACATAATTCTTCACCTTTTTTTCCTTTTTCTTCCTGCCACATCTTTATCACAACTTTTCATACTATCTCTACCGGTCCCATCTAATCCATGGACACCCCAATCAGTAATGCCTTATGGTGATCTTTGTATGGACTATCCTACCTCATTTTCACCCCTGAGGCTGAGAAGCTCAGGCCTTTTATAACTGCCTCAAATATTTCCTTTCCTTACAATTACGTCATAGCCATGGTCCTTTCTCGTGTCCCCTCTGGCTACTCCGCTAAGACCATTGTTCGCAATCTTCTTTGGACCCTTACATCGTTTCCGAATTCACTAACACAGTGACTTGCCTATCGGCTACTAAGCTCTACCTAGAGTTCATCAAGATCCCAGTTTCTCGTGAAATATTGATTGGACCTACGTAAGGCTTTGAGGAACTTACTTCATTGCCCAACATTTATGGAGCTGTTTATGGAAGCCCGATAAAGGACCATGGGTTGAAACTTATAGGAATTTGATGAATTTTTATTAATGTAAAAACAGGTATAATTCAATTTTTCTTCTGCTTTTTGCTGACAATTAAAAGAAATTTTCGGGATATTTGTATTAAAGGCAGATGATTTCTTTTTCAATTTCTTGCATTCAATTATTCCAAAGAATAATTTTCAATTTTGTGAGATGACTGAAATATATTCTTTACAACATGAACGTTTACTCTAAACTCTTTCTTTTTCTTAACGAAGAAGAATTAAAAAATATTATTCTTCAATTATTTTCTCAATATGTTGCAATCAAAACAGGTTTTAAGTAGCATTGCAGTCAAGCTCTGCATGCAAAACAGGCGTCAAGTACCATTGTAGTCAAACTTTGCACGCAAAACAAGTGCCGTTACCTAGACAAATCCTACCAAGGGAAAATACTCTTTAAACTCGGCCTCTAAAATCCCATTGAGTCATTTTTATCTATGTAGATGTAGAACAAAATTAAATTATATGTACATAGTAAAATTAATAAGGAATTATCGAAAATGTAAATATTTTCATAAGGATATCTTTAAAAATTTAGGATTTTAGAGCCTTTTAATCCCTTCCAAAACAAAAATAAAAGAAACAAAAAAACTAATGGATTTTAGACCAAGTTCTTCATATTGTGAAATACAAATAGAAGTTAAACTATCTGTATAATCGACTAAAAAATGTACAAGAATCTTAAAATGACATGTATATTACTAAATAATTTCAAAAAACAAATTAAACTGTATAAATTTAAAGATTGTTATAATTATGTAAGATTTTAGACAACTTTATCTCCTGAAATTTAATTTAAGACTTTTAATCGTCTATAAAATGAAATTAAGCAGTAAACTTCAAAATGAAAGAAAAAAAAAAAAAAAACTAGAGCTAGATGTTTAAGAGAAAAAAAAAACAAAGAAAAATTATTTATTATTAATTGTGAAAATTACAAATTCAAACATAAATTTACAGAAAACTATAATAAGTTATGTGTTTTTTGAAATTTTGTTAAAATAATAAGGAATGGATATAATAAAAGAATAGTATTTGGTAAAATAAATATAAATTTTATCCAAAAAAGTGTTAAAGATTATCTACAATAAAAGAATTGAAAAAAAAAATTGTATCAAGTAAAAAAGAGAAAGAAACGCATGAGACAAAAATAAGAGGAAGATTAAGCTTAAAGTATTTCGGTTTTTGAAATTATAGTTATAATTACCTTAATTTCGAAAAAAAAAAAAAACAAACTCCTGCGATGTGGCTTTGTTTTACAAAGTTTTTTCTTTAACTAAGGTACCTTTAATCTTAATTCTATAACTAGAATTATTTCTAAATTTTATTACAGAAAAAAAAAATACTTTGACTCTTTTTACCTCCAAGTCAGCATCTGTCTACATGCCAGTGTCTCTTTCCTTCACTCAAATCCTCCCCCTTTTCTTTCTTCCCTGCAACTACTACAATCTTTCTGGCTTTTAGATAAGACAGGAAAACCTAAACTTAATCAGAAACAATCTTAATCCAATCAAATTTGATAAGAAAAAGAGAAGGCTTGGAAGTTGACAATAATTATAAAAACCACTAAAACTTAAACGAAGGGTGAGGTGTTAAGACAGAACATAGAAGAAGAAGTTGGCTCCGTAAAAGAACACCAAAATTCTCGTACACCCCAACACAAACAGCTCCACCATAATAGGAAAATCAATCCAGGTTCCTTCTCACACACACACAAAAAAAAAAAAAAGAAAAAAAGAAAAGAAGACAACACAGAGAAAACTCGAGTTATAAAAAATCCTTCAACACCCAAAAGTCCTTTCAATAATAATCTAAATAATAACTGTTAGTATTATTATTTTATTAGATATTTCATCATTTATTTATTAATCATAATCGGTTGATTTAAGAATAGAGTCCAATTACAAAGCATTTAGGCGGTGCTTTGCTCTACTTTTCCTCATACAAAAGTCCTTCAATCTTGTACCGTCTCCTTTTTTTCAATGTTTTCTCTCCAATTGTGCCTTATTTTTCATGAGTCCTTATTGAATATTTTTAGAATGATTTTGGAGAAAACAAAAGAGATTTTGAAAAAAAATATACCATTAAGTAAATCTGATTGTAGACTTACAGGAAAGTAAGAAAAATAAGAAGGATTGAAAGGTAGAGAGGAAGAGCCGTTGACGTGGAAGGAGATGCATACTTGGGCAAGAAGAATTAAGGTATTTTTGCTATTGAATAAAGTTTGGAGATATTTTAGTTAGTGACTTTAGGGTTTTTTTTACCAAAGTACCCGTAATAGTTAAACTAATTATTTGTTTTTTGAAATATTTTACCAAAAAATTTCTATTTTTGCCTTCATGACATTTTTTATTTTTATTTTTTAGGTTTGTTATACCATTTGGACGCTCGACTATCTGCTTTATTGCCCAAACAATCATTTCAGACAAAAAGGCTACTAAGCTATTTTGCTGATCACTAAAATATAAGGGGACATCAATGTGACCATTGACAATAGCATGACCTCAAGATTGAAACCTTCTTTTGAATGACAGCTGACTGACAGACCTAGGCACAAGGCACCATAGTCCGACACTAGCTCGATGCTAGCTGTCTCTCTGTTACGTCATCTGACAACATGTCCCCCAACAATGCCTATAAAAGAGTAAGCAAACCCAAGTTAAAAAGAGACTTTTTCCCATTTTTTAGTCTTCTCTGTTACATTAATATCTGAAAGTCTAAAAATTGACTTAACCATCGGATAGTGACCTAGAGTACCAACTTTGACACCCCTATGATTCTCTTTGTATTGCAGGACCACGCTCAACCTCCTGAAAGGAAAACATCAATAATTGGTGCCGTCTGTGGGAATAAAACAAAATACCATGGCTGACCAACACCCTGACAATGTCCCACCAAACCCTTCACCATCATCAGAAACAATAAACCATAACTCAACCAACCCCCACAATCCTCAGTTCGTCACACCCCTAAATACCATACCCTTGCCTTCTTGGTTAACCCACTCACCACTAGCTTATTACCAGAATCTGCTGGGGCTGATCTTACTAATGACCACTGTCGTTCCCTACCATAACCAACCAGCAAGCCCAAGCAATGCCACCATAGCTAACCCTGTAGCTATAAACACCTTCTACATGCCTGTGGATGCCCCAGCACCTCCGGTCACCCACTTTAATATCCCTACGCCACTACCAATATACACAATAACTTTTCTAGCCTTGTCATCGCCAGCCGGCCAACCTGAATACCAAGATTACTACCAAGATTACTACCAAGCATAATTCCAAGCCATCGCGTTAACTATCATCCAGTTGTCCCAAATCTAGCTAGCTTAACTTGTCAACTCCCAAACCAATCGTTAAAACACACAATTAGTCAACCGACCGATTTAACCCACTGAAAATGTTCTAAATCTAGAACCACAAGATCGACCCACTGTACCAGACCACATAGCCCGCCTAATGGCAGAGGAAAGCTCTTGTTCCATGTCGGCTGTAGAAATATGCCACTTGGGACCTCCTGCCATGCTAGCGGCCCCTGCCCCCACCCTAGCCTCTAGACCTTGCCCAGTAGGTAACCGCCCTCAAATAGGAAATCAAAAACCTCAGAGAACCCCAGAAGGACAATTAGGAATGGCTCACAGATGAGCACAATCTTTTGTCAGTCGCCAAGTAACTGTCCCCCCAAAAGTCAAGCTTTCCCCTCACACATATGACGGCAAGACTAACCCAGCTGACCACTTGAATCATTTTTGCACATTTCACAACCTACGCAATGTCCCAGATGCCATACAATGCTGCATCTTTCTAACAACACTCCGAGGCCCAGCATGCACATGGTGGTACTCTCTCAACCCAGGCTTTATCACAAACTTTGATCAATTGGGCAGGCACTTCTTCGCCCATTTTAGTAGCTGCCAGAACCTTCACCAACTTAATGGCAATTAAACAGAATCCTAAAGAGACCATTTAGAGTTA
>JBBYHL010000005.1:20169324-20184708 GCA_038381835.1 Adansonia madagascariensis
TACTTCACTTTATCATAACATTTCCCTTTGAGTTGCTTTATTCCTTTGAACAGTTGATGCTCAGAACAAACCAAAACAATTTCTGAACCCCAAAAAAGCATCAATCAGAATTCCAACAAAATCCAAATATAATAGTGACTGTTCCTACCTCTATCTGTTTTTTTTTTTTTTTTGTTGGTAATAACAAAAAAAACCCATACTAGAAAGACTACAAAGACTGGAAAATCCAAGAAGAAAGGTAACAAAAAACTTGCATGTCTGAAGAATTTAATATTTTGCATGGAAATATATAAAAGACTGCAGAAGGATTCATGTCTGGGTACTGTGCTCTATTTTCCAAGAATTTTCTTTAATAAATAATAACAACAAAAGAGAAGCTTGTCCTCAAAGCCCACCACCCTTTTTAACCCTTTCCCTCTCTTTGTTTAACTTGTGCTTTATCAGACTTGGTTCTCTCTCTTTAAGCAAAGAAACAAAGCATCTTCTCTTACAAACCCTCCACATTTAACTTGCTTTCCTTTGTAAGTATCAGCCTTTGCTTAACATTGATCAACTATATATTATATATCTTTTGTTTATAAACAAAAGCATTTCTAAAAGAGTTTGGAATCTCATGCCAAAGCTTTGTGCAATAGTTAATGAGGTCAAATTCAAAATTGGGCAACTTTTGTTTTTCTGGATTTTCAATTGGTCTGATTGTTTTTCTGCTGTTAATAAAGAATATTTAGAAAATTTCATTTCTTGTTAAACTTGTAGCCTGTCATGCATGTCAATTCAGCTATTCCTGGTTTATTTGATTCTTTGTTTTAATCTTTAACTCTATCTTTTCTATTGACTTGTTACTTCAATTTTTTTCATGAACAATTTTGGAATAGTTAGTATGTTAAAGATCATTCTTTTGAAGCTCTAATCTCACAAGGGTGTTCTGTTTTCGGATTTTTTTTTTTTTCAGATTTTAGTTTTGTAGTGAAAGTTGTCTGTTTCATCAGGATTCTCTTTGAGCTTTTCAGTTGTTTCATGCGATTCATGTTCCCTACTTCCTTTCCATTTAAGTAATCATTCACCATATTTTCATGACTTACTTTAGATTCATTTAAATTTCCCATTGTTTTCCTTTATTTTAGATTCATTCTTCATTCATCCTTTTTATCACTTCATTCTGTTTTCAAAACCAAGTTGTTTTTCATCTTCTTTTTCTTTCTTTTCCCATTAAAGATTTTGAGCACAATAAGCCATTTTTTGGAATTCATTCTTCGACAAAAGGAAAAAAAAAAAAAACAGAAAAGTGATAAGTTGCTCCACCATGAGTTCTTTAATAGGAGCGGGAGATTCTTGGCAACCAACCATGACCAGCAACACAACTACCTCAATCTACTGGTTCAATTGGAGGGTCTTGCTTTGTGCCTTTTGGATCTTAATTACAGCAACATTTTCCTTGATTCTTATATTGAAGTGTGAAGGATTCGGTAAATCGAATCATGATGATAATGGAGTTACTCAGCAAGAAACAGCAGGATCTCTTCGTGAGGATGAGACTTGGAGGCCATGTTTAAAAGTAATTCACCCTGCTTGGTTGCTGGCTTTCAGACTTGTTGCTTTCTTTGTGCTTTTAATATTGCTGATTGTCACCACTTTTGTGGATGGAGGCAACATTTTCTACTATTATACTCAGTAAGCACTCTTTTTGTCTTTAAGTAATTTATAACCACCTGCAAAATTTGATGTGTGACTAATAAGAAAGGAAAGCCATTTTTGTCCATTTTAATTTATGTATGAAAAAGTACTTTTCATATATGAAGCAAACGGAATTCTGCAGTAACATTCAAGTAATCTATACTTGTATAATGATATATATGACGACTTCCCTGCAACAATATTTTTCTAGAGTTCCTTGCATTGCTAATTTGAGGATTTTGGAACAGGTATAGTATATTTGTTTTCTCTTTCCTGAAAAGGGAACATGAATTTCTGCATTGATATTCTATGTTTCCTGGACCTGTCCGATACGGGCATGCTGTATTTTTTTTCTTAGTTTTTCCATATATTTAGAGGATTATACCCTCATACTCATATCTATATATGATGTCAAATACAGTTTCAAACATAGGTGTTTTCCATGTAACATGGTTGATATTGTACTAATTCTTGAGTTTTGATAAATTTTGTCATTGAGGTTCTGAATCACAAGGTTTCTCTAAGTCAAAAGCTAAAGTCTGTCTAAACTATCATGCGTGTGTAAACTTTTCATTGATACCTATTCAACTTATTTATATGAAGTATGGACTCCCAAATTTCTAAGTCATTTTCTATTTCCTTGTTCTGTACAGGTGGACTTTCACTTTGGTCACCATTTATTTTGGGGTATGCTTTTATCTGTTCTATGAAATTTTTATCAGTGCAATTTTGTGTCTTTATAGCAACACTTATTTTTCAACCTTTTGATTCGTTATGACATATTTATCTTGTGTATCATTTGTAGCTGGGATCACTGCTCTCCATGCGTGGATGTTACCAATACCACAAAAGGGTTAGCGGTGACAAGGTCGATAATGTAGAGTTAGATGCAGAGCAAGGAAGCTATGCAGGTGGAGAAACCTCGAACACTGCAGCTAAAAACCCTGAATGTCCTGAAGGACATCCTGTTCTCCAACCAGCAGGCGCTTGGAGTTATGTCTTTCAAATAATTTTCCAGGTATTTTTTCTTTGTTTCACCTCTAGTGCTTGAAAGGAACTTCTTTGAAGTATTCTGATTAGAACCCTATTTTACATGCGGCATAAATTAGCCAGTTTGCTTCCCAGCAGTGGTGACATAGTTTTTCTTTTGAACAGATGAATGCAGGTGCTGTTTTGCTCACAGATTGTGTTTTTTGGTTCATAATTGTCCCATTCCTTGCAATTAAAGATTACAATCTTAGTGCTGTAAGTATCACCTCACTTGTATACAAGAACATCAAGTTCATGAGCATTTCAAAACTAATCTGTTTTTGTTTTTCGTCATTTTTCGGCATATATCATAAGTTGGAAACAAAAATAAGAAAAAAAAAAAAAACCAATATTTTGTCAGTTTATTTGATTATTACTTGCACAACTTTTGTATCTTTTGGTGGCAGCTGGCTATAAATATGCATACTATCAATGCTGTTTTCCTGCTTGCTGATACTGCTTTCAACTCCTTGGTAAGTTGCCCTGTTCATATTCGAATCTTGAAGACTGGTAGTTTTCTGAATCATTCCGTTACTTTGTAGCTAAAATTTTTTCTTATTTGTCTTACTCAGCGCTTTCCTTGTTTTCGGATTGCATACTTCTTCTTGTGGACAGTGATCTATGTTATATTCCAATGGCTTGTACATGCTTGTGTGAATATTTGGTAATTCCCATTAGCCCTAATATTTCTCTGTTATATAAAGTTTATTTTTCATTTGATTAATGTTAATTTCAATAATTATAAACAGGTGGCCGTATCCATTCCTTGATTTGTCATCTTCATATGCTCCCCTTTGGTAAATGCTTATACAATCAAACCTTCTACTAGAAACCATATTCGGTCTTTATAATTCTCAAACATGTTTGATTAAGCATATTATGTTTTAATCAAGCCTATCTAGACAAATTCATCTAATTTCATCTCTGAACTCGGATTTGAAGGTACTTTTCGGTGGCATTGATGCATTTCCTATGCTATGGTGCCTTTGCTTTGGTAATAAAGCTTAAGCACCATGCGTGTTCAAGATGGTTCCCTGATTCCTACCAGTGTGTGAGGTAACTTGGAATGAAATATTATGTAGTAGACTACTGATTAGAAGGTCTCAAGAAAAAAATCTAATTTTCCCCATTGAAGGTACAGAGATGTAATAGAGAGTCTGCAATGTCATTTATAACATATTGAACTAGTGGATTCTTGTATCGGAAATCGACAAAATGTTGATACAGAGATTGAGTTTTCGAGGATCCAAAATTGCCGACCAAGAAAGTTGACAATCTTTGTTTATATATCCATTTAAGAGAAGCCGGGCAGCTTTTTATTGTAACTACTTTTATATGTAATCAAACAAAAATTCAAAGGAAAATCTCTTATTTCTCAGTTTTGTAGCTGTCTTCATTTCCATCATTTCAATACTTCACATTCAGCATTATGATATATATATATATATATAGATTTGATATAAAACGGTCATAGTTGGGATAGAGAAATGGATTATAGGTGCTAAAATTTGAACTCCAAATTTACGAGATGTTATTTTTTAAAGATAATAGTAAAAAAATAATTGGATCATACTCTGGATATCATATTATGATATGTTGTTTAAAGTATAAGGTTGGTAGACAGGTTTTATCCAAGATTTGGACACCTGAAAATTGGGAAGTGTCCCAAATCATTAACAATCTACTCATAATCAGGAGAATAGCAGAAAAGAAAATTAGAAAAATTGCCTTAAGCTTTCTAAAGGGTATTATTCAATTCGACTGCATTAAACTTGATTGCATTATAAAGGGAAATAAATAATATATAATGTCTCCAAAAATAACAAATTGGTTGTCGTCTCCTGAGGCAACCATTTTTCCAAGTCTAGCTCTAGGCTCTGGTGGGGCATTGTCTGTCTGGAAAAGAAAGGCTTAAAGATGGGCAATCAAACAATGACATGGTTTCACTTTGTGTATGCTTTGCCGACTCCGGCTAGGGAAGGACACACACCGGCCACTATCTTATATCTATAACCTTTCATTGCTTGATTTGGAATTTTGAAACTCATTTGTTTTGTCACGTCAAACGTGGCAAAGATTTTGGTTCTAGGGTTAAATATGGTATTCGATTAAAAAAGAAAGTTGATTTGGACTTTCACGTGATTTTGGGTGAATTAGATAATTTTAGATTATTTTTAGTTTTGTTTTAGATTTTGATTAATATTAAGGAGATATTTTAAATTTCAAAATTTTGAATTTGAGTAATTTGGGGCTTATATTTTTTAAGATTCGTATCTTCTCGAATTTTGTTTTCTCTAATTTTGAATCATTTCAAGTTTAAGCTTATTTGATTGGATTGGGTTTATGTCTTTTCGAGTTCAAGTAAGCTAAGTTCAAGTGATTACTACATAATTTAAAAATTACTTAATTAGTGATTGTATGTTCATGTTGTGTCTCAATTTATCTTACATTTTACCTAATTTATCATAGTGATTCAATTTAGAGAAAAATTTTATGTTCGTATAGTTTTTCATCTGCTTAAAGTATTATAAATTTATATAAAATTTAACATATTAATAGTTTATTTTATGTAAATTTGACATGCTTGTTTTTTTGTTGCATGTTAATGTTATTTTTTTATCCTATCATGTTTTAATTATTTTTAAAATTATTTTTGTGTCATCTCTTAATTCATCTCAAATCTTGCATGTTTTATCATAATAATTTAATTTTAACCTTAAATTTATTTACTTAATAATTAAATTAATTAATATAAATATTATGTTTAAAACTATAAATCGATTTCTCGTAACAAAACGTGAATGTTAATCTAGTATTTATTAATTATTTCTGCTTTTGAATGATGTTCATCTTCATACCCAAGAGGGGAGAAAAAAAAACACCTTCAATTTCAATTTGTTTCTGTTAAATTATTTTTAATTAAAGGTCCATTTGAATGGATAGTGACATTAATTTTGGTGAGATTAAAAATAATGATGATGGTAAAATTAATTACTATAAAAGTAAAATTAAATACTATAGCAGTGAAATTAAAATCAGTGATGAGATATGCATTTGGATTTAAACGCAGCAATGGTGGTGAAGTGAATTATTAAAAAAAATTAAAACGACCATTAAAGTCAGATTAAAATGTTTATTTAATAATAAATTACTTAAAATTATTAAAAACATATTTATATTAAAATTTTCTACTATTTGTTTTTTTGTTTACTAATAGTTTATTTTATTATAGTATTTATTTAAACATTTATTCAAATTTTAGTTATATATTATTTGTTCATCAGACAATAATAAAATTTATTTATTATATTAAATTAACAAAATTATTTCCAAATATAAATAAAAAAATTACAATTAAAAAGAAATAGAAAAGGGAAGGTTAAAGATAATAATAAAAAAAAAGAGCATGGGCAAAACTGGAAAAATGCTGCGTTGGGGAAAAAGAAAACGGGGTTCTGGCACGGTGGAATTAGTTCAACCGTGCCGCACCATGATAGCATTTAGATAACAAATGTGGCTTTCTAGGTGCTAATCGCACCTCACTGGAGCAAATCCGTAATTCAAACAAAGCCCAAGACTGCCGAGTAGAGCGAATCCGTAATTCACTGAAATAGTTTATATATTTATATTATATTTATATATTTTATTTTATTATAATTTTATTTAAAATTTTTTATATTTATTTTAATTTTGATATATTTATAATTTATATTTAAAAATATTTTAAAAATATAATCATTTCGTGTCATATTTTTTTTATGTTATACGTATTGTATGTATATAATCGTGTTAAATATTATCAAATCAACCGTCAAATTCCAACAAAAAGAGCTTGAGTTCTTTCATGTTTCGTAACAATAATTTTGGACCTTTCTTTCAATCCTTCTGAAAAATCGCTGGAATAAGCAATTTCTTTATGTTCATTGAGTTGAAGCTTTTAGAAAACAAATTAAACATCTTTGCACCAAAGCCATCTGGTTAAGACATGTGTGGGAAGAATTTGTATTTAAAATTTTCAAACATTTAATAATTTAAATTGTAGTTATATTTACATAATTACCATAAAAATATGAAATATATCACTGCATACAAGTTTATCTTTCTTCTCCCTCCAACTATTTAATTTTGCTTAATTCGATAAAAGAGTGATTCCTAATATCGTGAAGCACAAGAATTTCAATGTCAACATATTAAATATGAATTCTAAATGAACATAAAAATAATTATTATTTGTTATTTCTTTTTCATTCCTATTATAACAAAATTGTGAACTCAATTTTTTTTTTTTTAAAAAGGAAAAGAGTTATGATCTTTTGGATTTGAAAATAATTTCAATTACGTGCTAAGATTTGGATAATACTTTCTTTTCTTTTAAGATTTGATACAAAATATACTTACTTTCCAAAGTATTATTTATAGATTAATTTTAAATAAAAAAACAAATATGCTTTTTATCAATTATCCATTATTTATATTTATTTATTTTTTGTTTTTTGATTTTTTTACTCAAAATATTTTTTAATTATGAAATTATCTTTTATTAATATTAAGTTGAATTATAATCAAATTATATTTTCATTCAACTAGACATATTAAATATTTTTTCAAGGTTCAAGTCTCACAAGTAGCTTCACTTGGCAAGTGATATGAAAATACCATTAGCATGCCTAATTCTCATTTGGGTAACTTTTCATCACCTAAACTTTTTTGTACAAAACAATATTATAAATTTATCTTTAATTCAATTATATATATTAACTTCGACATTAATATATTGTTTTATTTTTATTTAAAAATAAATCAATTGCCATTATTTTAAAAAGTTTAAAGATAAAAGAAATTGATTAAAATATAAAAAATCATATTTTTAATATCTAAAGTAAAATTTGAATAAATATTTGTTTGATTAATAAAATGCTACATAATTACTTTTTCAAGAAATAAAATATATTTTTTTATAAACTTTTTATTCTTCTTTTTCCTTTTTTTCATTTTTTTTCTTTAACCAATTTTATTATCACTAAATTTTTAAATAATAGTAATTAATTAATTTAAATAAAATATTTTAACAAATTCATTTTGAAGTTACTATATAATTAAATTAAAAATAAGTTTAAAGCATTTTACATACACTTGAATCAAAATATAACTTAATAATAATTTAATTCAATAGTATTTAAAAATAATTTTAAGATTAACTAAATTCTCATTATTTAGAATTAAAAAGCTATGTAAAAAAATGAAAAAAAAATAAACATTAATAATTAATAATCAACAATGGATACATTTGTCTTTTGATTTAAAATTAACCCAAAAATAATATCTTAAGGGTAAATATATTTCTTGCCAAACATTACGGGGTAAGAGGGTATTTTTCAAACCTTAAAGAATAAATATATTTTTCATAAAGACTTAAAGAGGTAAGTATTTTTTTACCCCCAAAAACCAGGTGTAGGTTGTAGTCTCTCCAAGTTCAGTGCTTACAAACGATATGAATGACAACAATTTGACAACAACACAATTTTATGCTATACCTTCCCACTAAATGCAACCCCCTTTGCAAAACAAGATTTACAACAACTTCAAAACTATCAGCTTCAGAATGTTCTACCAAACTTAGACCCACAGAAGACGGTAATCTTGAAAGAAATCTTACTATGTACATATCGAGGGTGGCCGTCTAGACAGCTTTGTTTGTGTTTCTTTTATTATAGGCAGCTAGTCAGCACCTGCAACTGCAACAATAATAGAGGTTTCGATTTAATACCAACAGAATGGAGATGAAGAAAAAGACACTTTCCGAGACAAGTTAGAAGATAATACATATATCAGTGCCAAAAGCATAGTATGTCCAAGAAAAGGTGTTAAAGGATCTCACCTAAGAATTTTACGTCATATTCATACTGATTATTCGGATGATAGAAACCAAGGTCCGAAAAATGAAATCTCAGGCATCAAAATTAAACTTCACGTACAAAGTATACAATACATGATATCACAATCGATTGCTTGCCAGAGAACCCATTAAAATGATATTTTCATTGTCCTTATGCTCCATCCCTTCTGGCTTTGTCTTCGAAAATACTCCAGAGAGGAAACTTGACCTCTTTCCTAACAAATTCGATGCTCCATTTGCCACAAAACTTGTACCACGGATTAGACTATTTGAATGCCTCACAGGCTCATCTGCTCTAAGTAGTGCCCCACAAGGACAATTTGCAATCTTTTTAAAGCAATGCTTATGGAAAACTGATCCACAAGACATACACTTTTCAATCTCACCTTCCTGTTAATCATCTAATGCCGTCAAATTCTATCCATAAAAAAGGATCAACAATAACCAATAAAGCACAACTTTTTAGCTTTCTCAAGCAGAAAATATAGAGTAAATATCCTACTTTTTTCCTTGCAAAATGAATTACCAGAGGAAATTATACAGAGTATGCATGATTTGTAATGTTCAAGCTCAATGGTTCTGGCATTATTAACAACCCAAGAAAGTTCAAAGAACATCATATAGTAGGGAATTCATGGTAAATTCCACCTTGGAACAACTGATTAGCTAGATAGTAAACAGCAAGAACCAATAGGATGTAAACTGACCTGAAAAGGAAATATGAGAGATGATGGGTCATTACAAGACTGGCGAGCACTGCAGGGGACTCCCACATCACAGCATATGAGGCATTGCTCTACAATATGCTCCTGAATTTTCCTTGATACAGTTTCCACCAACGCAGGAAGAGCTGACATGAGAATAGATGTATTTAGTTCTGAGTCAAACCAACATAGGAGAAGAAAGCCAAATGGATAAAAAGGGAGTACTACAAAAACATTAAATTTAAATCCTACGTTGCAGATTCAAAACTGAAACTGACTAACGTGATAGAAGTACATCAAAAAAATCTGAAGTAGAAGTCCGCTCTTATTTCTCATGATTTTGCAGGTCACAAGTCTTTCAAAAAATGGTATTCAGACTGCCCATACTGTAATGGATAGATTCAACAGTAATGACCTCTAAATAAAAAGTGAATCGCACAAAGTAAAGCACCAAAATAAAGGATAGATTCAATTCTTAGAATATCTTTCCATGAGTAGATAATCGTAAGTCCAGCCTACCAATGGTTCATGCTTTATAAATCATCTCTCTCTCTCCACTAAGCAGCAACTGTCTAACCCAACCACCATCACGGTCATATGTTTGAGATAGAGAGAAGCTAATCTTCAAAGGAAATTAAAAAAAAATAAAATAGACAAGCAAATTTGGAAGCTGTTTGCTTTCATTCTGTACCATGAGTTATAAGCCAAAATAATAACATACGCAACAAAGCCTTAGAAAAGGAGTTAAACATATGAAAAAATGAAATATATATAAAGCTGAAAACAAATAAAGTATCATTCTCCACTGAAAACCAAATTAGCTTGAGATGGGCAGTTAACCTGCAAAAGCTCCTTTGGAAATATCAATGAGATCCCTAAGTGCAAAAAAATCATTGCTTTCGAGAAGATATCTCCGAGAGCCAAGTCCTTTGTTGATTGACATACGAAATGGACAGCGAACATAAGGAAGCATATTTTGTATTTTTTTCCTGATGCCCATAACTTGGTACAGGGATGGAACCTTTGAAAACAGGAAAGGATTAACTGCACTAACACAAAGCATGGGCTGCAAAAAAAAAAAAAAAGTACTCCTGTTAAAACACCTACCTTGCCGTAAAACTTTGGGAGATTAAGATTGTACTTAAAAGTATTTCATTGAAGGCAAAAATACTAAAAAAGCCCTTGTATTTTTCCACATGTTCTATATAAGCACCCTACCTTTTCTTGTACTCAACTAAACCCTTGAAGTAATATTTTTTATCTAATTAAGTCCATAAAGTAGTAATTTTTTTTTTCTAATTAAGCCCTTAAAGTACCATTTTTGTTGAATTAAACCCCTGTTTGTAACGAATTTTAGTGGGTTTCATGCAAAAGAAGGTCTTAACTAAAATAAATAATACTTTAAGTGTTCAATTGAGTACAGCAGACGGATAAAGGCTTATTTGAGGAATTTGAAAAGGTATAGGGGCTTTTCAAATATTTTATCCGTCATTAAATGCATACATAAATCTTAATACAGACAAAAAAAAAAAAAAAAAAAAAAAGAACTGCAAAACATATCCTTGTGGGGTGATGAGGGAAAAAAATTTCCAGCACAGAGCCAATGACCCTTAATAGTTCCCCACCAAGAGAAATTTGAAAAAGTATAGGGGATTTTCTAATATTTTAGCGGTTATCAAATGCATACATAAATCTTAGTGAAGAACTGCAAAACATATCCTGTTTGGGTGATGAGGGGAAAAAAATTTCCAGCATAGAGCCAATGACCCTTAAATTCTTCTTATCTCCCCACTGACAGAAATTTCAAGATCCCTTGTTATATAATGAGAATCCAAGTTATTCTTGTTATGATTCTTACCTAAAAATTTTGTGAACAAAGAAGAGAGTGTAGGGAATTGTTTTCTTAAGTAGCAGTAAAGATATCTACCTGAATGCACTACTTTCCATCCTGGATGGGCATACGTAAACCAATGCCTAATCTTCCATATTTTCGTTATCTTTTAACATAAAATTCACCTATACTAGATCCTACAAACAACATGAATATCAGTACCACAGCCATTACCTGGTCATGTATAGAATCCAGATATGATTTAGCCAATTGAGAAACTGGATATCGTGTAAAATCCCAATGATGCAAAACTCTTGCTGGCAGGACTTCCATCTCATTCGTGTGACAATTAGAACAAAACAACTGGCCAGTGTAATGACAAAGTCTAGGCTTTCCCCATCCAAATGACTGAACCAAATCTCGCATTAGAGTCATTCCATCATCAAAATGTTTGTGGCATCCAGCACAAGTGTAATGTTGAGCTTCTAACATCTGTTTCATTGACTTGGGTGGTCGAATTTCAACAATAAGTGCTATAGTCTTCCCTAATGGAGAAACATTTTCGGTATCATACCCTCTTGAAAAATATGTAGACCGAGACAACAGGGCATTATATGGAGGAGTGCTAGAAAATGGATCTTGAGGAGACAAAAACCAAATCAATGCACTTGGAAGACTGGAAGAAAACCTGGAATGTATAATGGAACGTAAACACTCTTGAATAAGAACACTTCTTTCTGCAATAACATTAGGAGAAGCATTCCCAAATATCTTTCTAGATTCCCTTTCTACAGATGACCAGGGAGGAGGAAGAGTCCAACCTTGTTCAGAGAATAATGATTTCAAGCGACGATAGAGAGTACAGAAATCGCGGTATCTGCGTTCAACCTCCCACTGGTCATTTCCACACCACACTTTTATCTTATACACAGTGTATTCCTTTACCCCAACCAATCTTTCACTGAGTGAGACATCACCTTTCTTCTGCTTTGCGCCCACCACTTCAATACCATCCATTCTAAGCACATGTGTGGAGCATGGGTAAGCATCATCTGCACCTGAAGTAGAAGCAGTTGACCCTATGTCTCTTTGAGGTAACTGTGGTTGGAACATCCTATTACCCTGAGAGAAGATAGCTCCAGGAGAGTCAACAGACTCCAGCAAAATTTCTTCCATGTCATGAACGACCTCATCACAAAATTCATTTAGCTCAAGATTCTCCATCTGCAAGATGTAGCGGGCGGACAAATAAGAATTTTAGCAGCTTAAATTGCAATTATGGGAGCCATGAGGTAGAAGGTTGATAACCACTTAAATACAAAAGATGGTTGACCATAACAAACTCGAAAAGTAGGAGGCATATCAATTTTGATAATAAACAATACCAAAAAAAATGGCACATTCAATGCTTAATGAGCTCAATTCCAGCTATTTCAAATGCCAAGTCCGTCAATACAATTAACAAGGCCAGTATACCAAAACACTAGACAATGAACAACTATGGTAAGAATTATAGTTAGTTAATGCTGCAGCTCATCCAAGAGCTTTCCGCAATTTTGTCACTAAGTTTTTTTCCCAATCACATTGAGCATCATCGTGCTTCTTGACCAACGTATCCAGCCAGCCAATAGTTCAATAAGACAAATATTCACTTTGATAGCAAAATATGTATAAAAACATCTAGCAAACAGTTGCAATCCTTAAGCATAAATAAAAGAAAAAAAAAAAAACTTAAACTAATCCAAAATGATAAGGATGCTAGTGGCTGAAAGAAGAAAATTTACAGCTAACTGACCTCAACCGGTGCAGGATGTTCTTCAAATGCATCTGATGCCACAGGAAGATTCTTGAATGTACTGTTCACAATACTTTCACATGTAGATGTGGGCATATCTGGCTTGCAATCGTCAGACAGCTCTGCATTTATTTTCTGAGAAGAGTAGACTGGATGGACACAATCATCAAGGGGATCCAATTCTGTTTTATATATTCCAATGTCCTGTTCCGATAATTCATTCTCATCAACAGCAATCACTTCCTTAGCATCAGAAGATTGATGCTGTACCCCATCAGAATCCAAAACATCCAAATCTGCTTTTTCTACAGGAGAAGGAGGATCCTGCTCCACTGCAAAGACATCAGTAACAAAACAAGTTTCTAGATACTTCATGTCATCATCAGCATCTTGGAGTTGATTTCTAGTAACAGGAATACCTTTCACATATTTCTCTGCCTCGTGACCCCTTTGAGAACTGACAGCATTGACAAAAGAACTTTTTGCCTCTTCTCCTAAATCATCAGCCACCTGTTCCTGATAACACGCCACATGAATGTCTTTCACTTCTTCAACAAGGTCTGGTTCACCTGAACTCGACAAACCAAAAGTATTAGCATTCTCTCCCAATTCATCCCCACCTTGAACCTTTTCCTTTGCGATGGATGTATTTAGCATGAAAGAAGCCAGATCACCAGTCCCAGCTTCCTGCTCAAAATCATCCCAATCATTGGAACCAAACGCCACAGACGAATTAATTCCCAAAGGATTCTCGTTCACATTCACATTCACATTCATATTCTCATTCTCATTTTTTTCTTTTTTCCTATAATAAGAATTATTTCTGCACTCATCATCATCCGTCCCATAGTTATACATAGATTCTTCCCCTTCTGAATGCTCATATCTCGATGAATTCCCATCTTCCTTCCTTAACTCAATATCCAAACATGAAGAACTAGCTTCTTCAACACTTTTAACATTAACAAATCTCCTTCCCTCTTCCATTCTGTCATTCCGAAATTCAATTTCCCCACTGGATGGAACTTTAGGATTCCCCTCCAAAATGAAATTCTCAAAATCATCACCTAATGCGAAACCACTAATACTCCTCACTAAGCCGAACTCAGATTCGCCGAAACAATCATTGAATGTAGCCCTTGAACTTGGCGTACCGAGAGCCGAGTTCGCGCTGCAATAGCGATCGAGCTCCGATTCTCCACATGATGAATAGTGCGGCGACGATACCGTCGATGCGCCGCCACCGTCCGATTTCGACAGGGGTGGATCTAAAGGATAGGGAGAGGTGACTTGGGCGAGCTTCTTCTCTTCCCGAGTCCCCTCTTCATTAATCATTTGGTAATGAAATCAGGAATCTAAATCAAATAAATAAAAGGTTGGAATCCGAATTAAGAGAGAGAGAGAGAGAGAGAGAGAGAGAACGAAGATCGGAGATTAATCAGCTGAATTAAACCTGATAGATGATCAGCTCTGCTTAGGGTTTAGTTTGATTAACGCAAAAAGTGAAGAGTAATTGGAAAGCATGTAACTGTAGAAGATGAATTGAGCGAGTGAAATGAAAGGTTTCGAGCGACCGTTATGGCGCAGGACCGTTAAGGGACAAAACGGATTTCTGAATCTGAAGGTGTCTCTGATTTGGATTTTTTCCGAAGTGTTTTATTTTCCTTTTGTTTCATTCCGTTTTAGGACAACTGTGATTCGTTAAATGCGAAATATAGCATGAAATTTGACGAAAAATTAAAATAGCATTTGTTTTTTTCCCCTTTACAAACGCACATGGATAAAAGCCACACCAGTTTCGGATCGAGTTTACAATATGTACAGTATAACATTTTATATAATGGTATAATTTTAATATTTTTCGTGACGATATTTAAATACGTTATTAATATTATTTATATTTATTTTAATTTATTTTAATTTAAAATATAAATATAAATATAAATTTTATTTATATTTATTTATATTTATAAATAGATAATTTAAATTCGTTTAAGTTTGTCTATAGTATATATTTTTTTATTTAATTTTTATAAAAATATTTTTTAAAATCTAATATTTAATAATTTAATATATTTATCTCATTAAGTTTTAAATTATAAATAACTTAACATATTTTTTAATGTTCACACTAAAATATTATATATATTTATTCTTTATATGATAAAAATTACATAAGGTATATAAATATAAAACTAATGTATATTATATAATGGACAACAAGCTTGGGTCTGGTTGTTAGAGCCAATGCCTGTCTCATTTTTCAAATAAGCTAAATTTTTTTTCAAGCCTATTTTTTAAATTTAATATCTTTACACAAAGCCTCCCAAATAATGAACGAGCTTTCAAGCTTGAATGGATAGTCCGATCCATAAATACTTATATTCTAGCTTGACAAAAAGTGCGAGTCTCAAATTTTGTTGAGGATAATTCAACTTGTTTTGACTTTTTTTTT
>JBBYHL010000005.1:20217153-20269118 GCA_038381835.1 Adansonia madagascariensis
GTAACAAGATTAGAAAATTTTTTTATGAAGTTTACTTGATTTTGTTATAAAATATTGAAATTATTAGATTACATAATACCAAAATTATGTAATAATAATAATAATAATAATTAACTATACTAAAATTTAGAATATTTGAAAAATTAATTTTTGTAAAAAATTAAAATTAACTAAATCTTATGATTCCTTTAAAAATATAATTTAAAAAAAAAAAAATTCTCGCAACCGGTAACTGGCTGGGAGAAAAAAATGCCCCGAGTCGATTCCACGTCACGGGGGCGAGCTCCCCCTGGAATTTTCCTCCAAATCGTGGTGGGTAATTATTTGCAGGCTGTGCAGTGTGCGCGTCTATAACCGAGAATGGATTACATCATTCCTTGACAATTTTTCTGACAAGATGTCAGCATATCTTCACTTGAGGGGAAGCAAAGGGGTTCATATCTGCCATTAATTGAAATTAAACCCTTCAATCCTGAGTCAAATTTCAAAATATTTAATGAATTTATTTTATTTAAATTTAAAATAGTTTAAATTTAATTTAATTAAAAAAATTAATAATTTAAATATGAGCAACTTAAAAGTAAAAGTAATTCAAATTTAAATTAATTTTAAATTTAAGTTTATTTGAAATTAAAATAATTTAAATTTGAAATAACTTAAAATATTTCGAACAATCAATTTAAAAAACTGAACTTAAATATAATATAATTTTATTATAAAAATATTAATTTAATAAAAATAATAAGTATAACATAGATTATTAATAATTTTATTTTTATAAATTGTAATTATAATTTTGAAGTATAAAATGATTAAAATTAAAATGGTGCAAATTTAAAATAATTTGAATACGATATAATCCAAATCTAAAAGTATTGTAATATAGTCCAAACTTTCAAATAACTTGACTCCAGTTGCTCATTGCCCACTCTATTTCTACCTATGAAGTGTTTGATAAAAAGCACGAGTGAATTTCCAGGACAAATGTCTTAAAAGTGTGTTCTTTTTTCAGTCGTTCTTGTTCTTTTATTCTGTGTGTTTCTTATCCTCCCCGTTTAAAGACTACATGTCAAAATCTCACTTCGAGGTTACCATTTTGAATGGTTTTTGTAATTTGTAAATAAATTTTTTTAAAAAAAAACCCGAAATGAGCATAAGCAAATCTCAAAAGATTACAATCAATCAAAAATTTTGGATTACTTGAACGCCAATATCCATAAATAACTAAACTAAACAATTGGCTATTGTGCCTGCACACAAGCCACGAGGAGGCATGAACATGATTTTATTCCTATTCCAGTTTTTGAATTACCAACCAATTGAATAGAATAGTATCTAGAGGTGGTGGTCTCAGCTATACATTCATTCCTCTGCTGAACGAAGGTTAGACACTCTGCAATGTGCATAAGCTCAAGATTTCTTACTGTTTTGGGTATTGGAGATGTATAGGCATCAGTTGGACGCAAAAATGGCTTCTAAGTCTTTGTACAACCCTTTTGATTTTGACTTGAAATCCGATGACGAACCTACAGAAGAGCTCCCATTCCTTTTTGTCCCCCAGAACCCACTCCATTTGGTTCGGCTGCTTGAAGGATCGGTAGGAATTTTGCTTCCATCTTTACTAAAGCTAGCCTTTGCCATTTCCCTTAGTTGTTTTGGCCATGGTTTCTCTGATGTGCTAGAGCTCCTCCTGCTCCCAGAAGTACTCATGTTCCTGTCAGATGGAGAAGCTGTATCCACAGTGTCTTCACCTCCACATCTAAATACTGGGAATTTGCTTTCAAAGATTTTCATCAATTTCTGAGGGATAAAATATAGAAGAAATCCAATTGAAGCTATTTTTAAACCCGTGAAGAAAGAGTTGCCGGCAGCGTCCAGTTGCTTTGTTTGTTCATACAAAGCATAGCCTTCAGCAATCATTTGTGCCAAGAACCCTAACAGGAATAAAATAAGCATGAAGATTCCTACTTTAGTCTCAATCCCAGCTGAAAATTCCTTCTCCAAGAGAACAAAACAAGTAGCAAACATCGCCACTTCACAGCAAAGAGAGATGATTTCAACCGACTGTACCTTTTTCTTAATGAAAGGCTTTTTAAGAGCAAGGAAAAACAGCTGAAAAGAGGTAATGCATAGCAAGATAATTATTGGAGTCTTGGATGACCAATGATTCAAGTAGGCACCAGCCAAAACTCCCAGGGAAACTCTTTTCACAGATTCTAACATTGTGTAGTATATTCTGAGTATTCCAAACAACTTCTGAATAAAAGGTGCTTCGGCATCCTCTGTTTCATCATCTGAAGCAATGATACGGTCACCTTGCCTGCTGGGATTGCCACCAGATATCTGCGAGACCATATACTTTGGAGGACCTCTTAAATCTTCGAATAGAGGGCCTAACATGGTTAGATAAACCGAGGCGGTGTCATTTTTCCAAGTCCACTGGCCCCTTTTACCAGGACCAAGAGTCACTCGGATGAGATCTTGATACCAGTGAAATTGCTGGCCTTCTCGATGGACTTCCTTGTATTGGAGCAGCTTTCCAAGTGTAATACCGATGGACAGGAACAAGAACAATGACAGCAGTACGAAAGCCACAACACCCAGCAACATAATGCCAACTACAACTCCTGATGGCGTTCCTCCTTTAACCATGAAATTTAGTAAATATGACAAAGGTTATCAAATGAGTAGTAACTGTGGTAAACAATATGTAAATATGTCATAAATTCAATTTAGAATTGATGAAAATTGATGCTGCTTCCTACATTATTCTAATAATAGGACACAAGAATGTCTAGAAACAAGAATCTTCTAGCCACTATCCATGGAAAATAGATGTTTCTCAAGATAGTGCCACAATGTAGAAGGATAAAATGTTATGGACACTTAATGTAGACACGCAGAAAAGGATTTGAATAGCAAACATAAAAGGGAAATTTTCTAATAATGATTCATGAATGTTTGCTCACAGTTTAGGGAGCCTTTTCTTTTTGTTTAAGATACCTCCAATTAGAGCAGCAGAGGCCTGGCAGATACAAGGTAGTGCAAGAATTACGAGAAATATCTCAAATCTGGGAAATACAAATGCTCCATAACTCCCCTGCTTTTCAGAATCTTTTCTTTTGCACTTGAGAATGAAAAAGAGAAAAGCATGCAGCAGTATCAAACTGCCACCAATTACAGCTAACCAGAACAAGCTTCTATCAAAATCCCTCCACCTGCTCAGATGAGATAAATGCATGATCAATATACACTTTTAGTGCTTTAACCTTTCTAAGGACTATTATTCAACTATATATATATATATACACACACACACACACACCATAAGTACAAAAATCAAAGGACAAAAGAATCTTCCTAAAACATGCAATGAGAAGGCACAGATTGTTTTAAGTACACACATCCAACATTGATAATCGCCAGCATGATCAGCAAAGTAGCAAATGTGTGTGAAATTCTACAATCTTTCTTAAACATGTGATTTTCTGACTTTGAACTTTACAATTTGTCTACTTCTTTGTAGAAAACTGTTGAAAGTCAAGTAGAATATTTGCAGCATTGTTCTGTCCACAAGATCGGTTTAGCCAGTGAAGATTTTATTGAATATACAACAGACAATATGTTAACAACTTACCCATTTGAATGCGGCCTCTCCAAAATATATTCTGCTTCTGGTTTAATGCTTTGGCTCTGCTCAATTAAATGCACATTGTTACTTAAAAGGCATTCTTCTAACCTAGGAGCTTTTATAATGAGAAAAAAAAAAGTGATTTCTGACCTCAAAAAATGATCTATATTCTATTGGAGTAAGTGGTGAACCATATACTGCAGCTGCTATTTTGAGGTTGTCCTTTATTGGTTGAAAAATATGGGAGATTTCCCTATCATAAGCTCGGGAAAGGAAAGAATTTGAACTTTCATTGGGGCTCGAACCCATCATGACTGGCTGAACGTGCCCAGTTTCCCATGGGAGTCTAAAATAAGGAATGCTCCACTCTAGACTCCTTGTGAATTCATAATACTCCACTGGCAAGCTTACTGGTAACCACCTAGACAAAGCAAAAACCTGAATGTGGCATGCACTTCTCTGCAGAAAAAAAAAATAAAAACACATGAATAGAATTCTTTGTCACTTCTGTTTTTATACTTCAACTTGATAATGGGAAGCATCAATATTCTACTCCACAATCTACACATGAACTTGTTTGCCGGTCTAGGATTCACGAAGCTCATAAATAAAAAATGACTGATCAAAAACATCAGAAGAGTTGGCATGAAATCTTATTTATCCTTGAGGGAAAAATACTAGGAAAAGTACACTGAGTACATTTGCTCCTTCTAGTATGGCACATAGCATTGTGCTTCACGGTTTCATGGTGAGATTATACGGAGATGAAATATTTTAGAATCTTTAAAAGAATAAAGGTAGTACATTGTTTAAAGTCCAAGGGGAAAGAAAAAAGAAATAAAACAAAGAGTTGAGAAGTGTTAGGAATCATACAAAGAGAATCCTTGCAGGGTCAGATGACAAAGATGAAGATGGTCCTGAAAATGCCCCAACCGATTGAAGGCTTGCAGTTGACATGGTAAGAAGCCCCGCAGTGAAACAGGTCAGAAAGAAAGCAGCAATTACAAAGATGGAAATCACAGAAGAAATTACAGCTATAGTATCTGCAAGAATTTCAGGTAATGGAAATCAGAGTGACAAAAAAGGTCAGACACAAAAACCTCGTGGATATGTTCTTTTTTTTTTTTTTAGATCGATTGGGCTAATAACAAGCAAAAATTAAGTGGAAAAAAAATCCTTACAGTGCCTCACTTGAAGAACATTAGATGGCAAATTTTTGTTTCCAGCAACATCCTCAGTTACATTTTCTGGGACACTGACAGAAATAATATCATCATCTGCTCGTATTTCTGCAGCATATACGCTTCTACTAATTTCATGGAAGCTGGAATGCGTCAAAAGCCAGGAAAACAGATTAGTCTGTTGAGGTTAACTCATTCTGAACCAATTTTCAGTTTCATTTTCCTTTGATAACATGCTAGCAGTGTGCATAAGTATATATTTCACAGCATTTTTTCTTTGTGAGCTGTTTCTTATTTTCCTACGTAGAGATTGGTAATTACTTGCCTCTGCAAATGCCCTCCAGAGATGGAAATCAAAGATGAATTAAACCCAAATACAGGCTTCGTGAACTTTATCGAAATTGGTATATCGTGTTCTCGTGTCCTCTTATGAGATGTTGTGCTTAATCTCACAGCTGTCCTCTGAGAATCTAAAAATCACATCCATCTCCATGTCAGTAGGCATCTAATACATCTAATATCCACAAAATTATCAATGAACACCTAGAAATATAGAAACCTCTTCTACTGAAAAGAATAGCGGAAACATATGAAATATAAAATTTCTTTATAACTTCTTTCAGAAATGTAACTTGTACCATAAAGGAAAGTAACAGGTGCAACTGGAGAAACTGGAGTCCCCTGTCTGCTTATTATAGAGTTTGCATTGAGGCTTATTGTTATTATAGAAATATTAGATACATTAGCAACCTGAAAGGAAACAAAAATCGCTTGAGAACACTAAATAAGTGACAAAAGGCAAAACCTGAGTGTACATAAAAGAAGATTGAAATGGACAATGAGTTAAGTAAACTAACTCTAGAACTGACTTACTAACCAGAAAGCCGAATCTGCGATTCCCACGATGTTCTCCACTAATAGGAAGAAGTATACCCTGACTTACGTTCAAAGACCTTAGAATCTCCACTGATGAATTGAGAATAGGAGCTGAGAAGTATAGGTACACCTTTAGGTTATTATAATTATTAGTTGCCTGCACCATTCTAATTTCGCTTTTTAGTTGAAGCAATTTCTCAGGAACATGAACCCTCAGATTAACAAAGACATTTCTTCTATCTGTGAAATACAACCAGCCACAAACATGAAGGTAGAAGGTAGAAGTTAGAAAATGTCAACAATTTACAAATATATCCATCTCAAAGTGAAAAATTGGGGAAAAATGAACACTCAAAGCAGCCAACATGGCCAAAGACAGATTTCAATTAAGACCTAACCTTCCAATATTCTTTTATCTGGCTAGTAATAACTGTATTTCAAAGAACTTAATACAATGATCCCATCATTTTAATGGAAAAACATTCTTATATAACTAAAAAAAGTTCTAGATCCTTTTTGAGAACTTCTTACCGGAAAGGAAATAATCTAAACTTTTAGTGAAATGAAAATGATGAACAACTTCAGAGAATTTTTTATATAACCTATAACCATATTTAAAGATTGAAACAGAGAATGGCTTTGAAGGAATTTTGATATGAAATATAATGATAATTAGTATGTAACTTTGAAAATGACATAGACTTTAAAATGTCTAATGATAAAAAAAAAAAAATTAAAAAGGAAAAAAGAAAGAAGAAGAAGAAGAAAACTCACCAAAATGCACATAGAAACTTGAATTTGCTGATCTAGTAAATGGGTTCCCGGCAGCATCAGTACAAAAATACCTATCCATTACCAATACCAATCGTCCATACTGAGTAGCAGAAGATATGCCCACATAAAGCAAATACTTGAGGTTTGGCTCCAGAGTGATGAGTGATGACGGCAAAACTTCGCCAGCACCATAAACAAGCAACTGCCAGAAGATGTACAGTCCTTTTAATTTTGTTAAAACTGATAGAAAAGACTTATGACTGAGTGATTAGAACCAAAAAAATCAGATGCTATCAGTGGTCATTAAAAAATGACAAAGAAATTCATTAAAAACAGATCACAATATCACAAAACATTCTTGATAATGTTGTGGATATAAATTGTTGTTGATCAATTAGTAGACGGAAAACACAGGAGTTACCCTAGGTTTTGCACCTATGAACAACATACATAAATGTAGCAAGCACATGAAGAAAAAACAATATAATTTAGAAATTTAGAAAGTTTAAGGTCACCTACTCACATTGCAATCATTTACAGATGAACATCTGAAACCTCCTCCACCAGAACAAGATTCAGTAAAAGAAATATTTACAGAAACATTTAGAGCATTTGTGAAAGGTGTTGATGAAGTTACATATGCTGTGGGAGGGACTGTGTCTGCAAAATATAAGGTAGAATTGACCATGGTGAAGAATTCATATATACAAAAACAAGGGAACTAGTATTTAGAGGCATAACTATAATCAATTCATGCATCTAGCAGGCTTTCCCATAGAACTTCTTCAGCAAAAGAATGAAAAGAATCGAGAATATCAATAATTATACAAAATAATCCCCGGTCTATAAAAGCTTCGAAGTTCAAAAAATCCAAGGATGATCTTGAAAAAAATTTCAGGCTAACACATTTTCTAGTCTGCTGCACCATGCTTTTAAGAGGATTTGTTGAAATGAGCGCAGTTGATTATATAACTGACTTATGGTAGATAGGGGAAGAGATGATTACAACTTGTAAAGAATAAAAGGAAGGTTTCTTAACCAACAGTCCAATTATAGCTACTGCAGGCAGCTCCATGAGACCCATTTATGCAGACCCCGAATGAGTGGTTTCCATCTTGCAAGCCTGAGTACAAAATCTTTCTAGCTCCGCAGTCTGAAGCCGACCAATAATCCAGCTGCATGCATGGCATCACATCAAAGGATTTAGCAATCGGAAAAAGGATTTCAGGGGAAAAAAACCATTCTCAATAAATTCTAGTCAATCATGAGCAGTTTAACAGTTTTAAATAACAATATTACATTCCAATTTTAACTATGAAAATTAGTTCTGACCAATGAATTGAACTCCTAAATCTACCAACATCAGATTCTAGAACGTTGAAAAGAAGTTTAAAGAACTGAAGCTAAGCAAAAGTAGCAATCAGCGTGACTAACAAGCCAACCTTGCAAGTGATGCTGCAGTCTGAGCAAGTGACATTGCTAGCTCCCAAAACTTGAAATACAAATTTGGCTGAGTTGAGGTGAGAAAATGCATGAGGAGCCTTCAAGAACTTTACTGAGAACTCTGAACCATCACAATTCCCCTTGAAACACAAAACAGAGAAGACCAAACAAAGCAAAAGCACACATAACACCTTAATGAAACCCATTGCAGAGGAGACTGCAGAGTCCAGACTGAAATCTCAAACACGTACAGGCTAGATTTCATACGGAAAAAGGAGCTAAATTGGTGGGGTCTACCTACATCTTTCAAAACAAAGAAATGAATGCACTGTCGAGTGATAATAATGCTGTCAAAAATGTGGTCGAGACTATGGAAAGACAAGAAGCAGTAGCAGATTATAGGCGATAAGAGTGGTTTAGAAAGTGAGTAATGGTGGTGGTCGATAATTTACCAGATTAAGGATAGTGCACATGAGACTGACAATCTAGGGCAGGTCGTGTTTTGTGTAGATAAGCATGAGAGAGAGAGAGGGAGTGAGAGAAGTTGAGAGATTCCCCGGACGACTTTTACTAAACTAAGACGGACCACCTAAGGAGTATCAGTTGCTGTTTTTTTTTTTTTGGTTACAACTCATGCCAGCAGGAGCCTGAAAAAATAACAATGCAAGTGAATTCTATTAGAAGGAGAGAGCCATTTGCCTTAAACTGTGGTGATGAATTACTGTCGTAAGGATTCATGCAGTTAATTATAATATATATTGATGATAAATATTAATAGCGGAGAAAAACAAAATTGTAAAAGGTAATTGGGACATTAACAGTGCATTACAACCGCTATTTAAGTGGGTGAAGAGAGCATAAAACTTTGGCTTAAGTCGATGTACTTACTGCTACTCAGATTCAGTAATCAGTATCCACCATCCAGCCTAACTTTGACATGCCAAAACTTTTAAATAATAAATAACAATAATATAGAACCAATTAAAATAATTCTTTAAAAAAATAGTTTTTTGTCAAACAGGCATTGAACATTGTGAATTAGCATGAGAAGAGTAAGTAGTGTTCAAAATTTTCAACGAATATGCTGGCCACTGCCAATAACTTGGAGAGTTGAATTCAATGCTTATTGCTTTCCAATTTGCACCCTTCTGATTCACTCTTTTCAGAATTTACTTCTTTCTGTCGATAACAAGTACTCCACTTTGCCTCTTACTGAGGGAACTTTGACTCACTCTTTAGTACAACCTATTTATTTTTCCTTCCAAGTAGGTTGACCATTTGCCAATTCTCTTTATGAAATACACTTGATGTTGAAGCAGATTAAAATACGTTGAAACTCAATATTTGATTCATAAAACAGTAACAGAAAACCCTTTTTGGCTGACAATTGACAGACACTGACTAATGCTGATATGAAGGATAAGAAGGCCTTGAGTGTAACAAATTTTTGGAATAATTAAGCCCACATTAAGAGAGTCATAAATATCGTCTGCTCTATGTGACAAACATCAAGCTTAATGCATGTGAATTAGTGGCCTGGCCTCGAATATGTGTTGGGATTATTTTATTTGGTAAGGAAAACAAACACTTTCACGTGGATGTGCAGCTTCCTCATGACAGAAATCATCTCCTTTTTATCCAGAGATTTTGCCCATTTTATTATATTTGTCATTAAACTGTGTAGTGTGCAGCGTACAGCTTGAGCATATTCGATTTAAACGACCCCATTTTATACAGCTAATAAACAAGCCTGCTGTAACGCGGCCCACATTTTTTTACTTTAGATTCATTTACAAATTTACTATAATAATTAGTAACCCCTTTTCCGTACATTATTTAGATTTAAATGTGAATATCGAATATAAATATATATTCGATATTGATATATTTATTTTTTTAAAATTTTTTTTTATATATTTGAAAGATCTTTAAAAACTTATATCTCCGTAACTATATTAAAAAATATGTCAAACATAAAAATCAGATATAAATATTTAAAAAATATAATCAAAACAACATAACTTTTTCTTCCTCACACTGATCCTCTAATAGTCAAATAATCAAGAGAAAGTAAATAAGTAAATATTTTATAGTTAAGAGGTGGCATTAGTAAGTTCAAATTTAAATTCCAAAACATCCAATCAATTTTTTTTTTTATATATTTTTTATCTTCAAGTGCAAAAAAAAAAAAAATGATACTATAGTATATAACAGATCCAAGAAATCAAGTTTATATAAGTAGCATTCAAAAATAACCATGCGTTTTTCCTTTTCAAAACTGATTCAGGGTGCCATCACTTTCAACAATGAATGTAAAAGAGAAAAAGGGGCTTAACGAACAAGGAAGGGTAGGTGTCGTCCGGTGAGTTAGACCCCACAATGGAGCAGGAAAAAACCTGGCAAAGACAAAACCCGAAAAGGAAAAAAAAAGTGATTGAGGATCTCCATCATTTAAATTGACAATTGCATCAGCCGTTTCTATAATAAGATCAAGGGGTTTTTGAAGCTCAACCCCAAAAGCATTATCTTTTTACCTACTGGTACTACGCTTTCCATTCCTCTCCCATGACTCTTCCACAAAAAGAATAGAGAAAATAAAAAATAATTAGAAAGTTGGGCATGATAGATGCAAGATACATCATACAAGACAAAAGAAGAGAATAATTTTTACAATGAAGAAATGGGATTGACATCAAATGGAAGCAGCAAAAGCCAGCAAGCAAGCTGGATTCAACAATTCAGTGCTAAAAAATACCATAGGTTAGGTATAACATTATATCAAGAGAATGGGTTAAAAACGATGGATGGTCACGCAATAATTACCAGACAATACAATCGCAATCCAAGAGTTGAACAACTGGCAGACATACATGCCTTAGGCACCATCCCATCATGTGCAGGTAGATGCCAGGATGCTATGGCAGCAATGAAGTTTGAACGAGAAAAAAAACCAAAAGTTCAAGCCGAACCTACTAAGACAAAAAATCAGATCCTTTTAGCCCATCAGAGGCCCATAAATAATAAATGTTTTCTTACATAATATTCCAATTTTTCTAAGGGGTACTTTTAACATTTTGTTGAACCGAAAATCTGCAGAATTCCCCTCAGTTTTTCTGATCTTTCTGACACCGGATGGAGAAAGACTACAAGAATATTGTACTTATTCTTTCAGTATTTTTATCAAGGTTTCATATCATACAGTAATGATTTGGCAGAGTTCACTGTGACAGAAATTACAATATATCCATATAATGAGAGAACTTTTGAGTAGTAACAGTACCTTGACAATGGCTTCACGATGAAATTCATCCGCATGCTGTTACCTATATCAACTGCAGCACTGGAATCTTATCCCAAAAGAAAATGAACAAAAGAACAAAAAGGAACAAGGACAGTTTCAGGCCCACCATACTTTGCCACTACTCACACGTGAATGCTACCCTCCAAAATTTGTAAAGAACTCCCCACTTAAGTGCCTAATAGCATGCTTTTTCAAGGAAGAATAATGTTTATGCTATAATACATAGGCCACGCCTAATACCAATTTTGAGCAGCCCAGCATAAGAAGCAGACACTGGCTTAACAAAGTGGAACTCCTTGTTCGGATTCCAGTTTAGTATAAAAGGAAAAAGCATCAGCAACCAAAATAATATACTTAAAGTTATATCTGCTACATAGCTGATACATCTTTCAGTGCCGAAAGTTTATTTAAGATGATGCTCCTATACATCCTTTTTACTTGGTAATTTAGACAAATCACACTTTGTGGTCTTAATTAAATAACTAATTGATAGGAAACCAGAAGGAAGCCCTTGTTTTAAGGATAGATGTCTGAGCCCCACTTGACACAAAAGTTCCATGCATAATTGCATATCTTGGGAAAAATTTCTCGTCAGACTTAATTGGAAAGAAAAAAAGATTGCATATGCAGACAACAAATATCTAAGTTTGAAAAAGATTTCCTAAAACCAGATAATTGGTTTGGTGTGAAATCAACTAAGGAGATGTTCTTAAATGTAGCAAATATCACTTTTTGGCATCCATATGCGAAGAAGCCGGTCATAAAATGAGCAAGTAGCCAAAATAATTCTCTTGGTCTTGCCTCCTGGTAATAATTTCTCTTTCTGCCAATCTGCCCCATATGCAAGTGAGCCATGCTGATTGTAAGTTTCAACAACTTCAGGTTTCTCCCCTTCGATGTTGACAATTGCAAATCCATTATGCATACAAGCTGCCAAGACCAGGCTTGATACAAAAGGATGGTGCTTGATTCTCCAAACCCCACCTCCAAGACAAACTGAAGTTTCATTTATTGGCCTTGAGATCGACCTTAGATCCCATACTCTCAAGTACTCATCATAGCTACCTGTAAGTATAGTATTTGGGTCATTGGGGCTCTTGGCAATGCAACAAACTCCCATCTTATGGACCTTGGAATTCTGGAATACCATCTCAGATGGACTATCCCGTATATCCCAACAACTGAATTTGCAGTCATCCGACCCTGTATAAACTAACTGTGGTTGGTGAATGTCAAAGCAAGTTGTCCAAAGCTCAAAATCATGTGCCTTCCATTCTTGTAATTTTTCTATACTAGACTCTGCAAGAGAAATTATTGAAATAGAACCATCTGAAAGTCCAACTGAGATAGATGCAGCCGAGGGGTTCCAGTCCACGAAAAGGCACATGGAGGAGCTGATTTTTTCACTGCAGACTGCATTAAGAAAGCCTCCTGCATTTCAAGATAAATAAATCTAAGGAACTTGTTAAAATATTAGCGGAAAATCCCCTGATACATAAGCAAAATATTTTCTGTGACAATGGCAATGTAACAATTAAAATGCCAAGAACTTGATGTAGATTAAAAACAAACTAAAAATGGTTTAGAGCAGTCCTAAATGAGCAATTGAATTTACATTATCAAATGAAAAAAAAAAAAAAAAAAAAAAGTCAACTTAGAACGATAATCCAACTTAATGCTGAAATAAACTCTCTACCTCTACTAGAACTTGCAAATGTTCACATGACTTAGCATCGAACATATTTGCTAAAGGAAGTAATATTCCACATTTATTGCTAACTCAAAAGGAGTTAAAGTCAGTGCCGCAAAGCATTTATGATTGGGAAAATGTTTCTAAGGCGCAGTCAATCCCCAAAAATATGATTTCTCCCTAGTATTACCACATAAGTTTTCATAAGATGCATAGCACATTTGAATCAAATTACTACTACCCCATGTTTTCCAATCACTTTGTAGCAAGGGGCAAATTTTAAGGAGTAGCAGAAAATGGATGGCAATTCAAACTGAGCACTAGTATTAGCATGCTTTCAACTAATTCAAAGCAGAAATAAATATTAGCATGCTCTAATTAAACTAATTTAAAGTAGAAAGAAATAATTTTAAAGTTTCATATTACTTAGTTTGTATAAATCCTACAACTAACGCTCTCAAAGGTAAATTTTCATCCATCAATTCGAGCACCTTATATACTTTTTCTGGAAAATTGATCATTCCCTACCTATAATCACTCCCTTGAACTTGATTATCATGGATTAAACAACAGGATGACATGAATATTACAGCATAAAAGGCATGATATTTGTTTGTTTTCCTCAAACATTCTGAGTAGTTATTTTGCTATGGAATCATTAGTCTTCAATCCAATGATAACACGGATTTCTAAGCATAGCTAAGTGAATTTGATAAATTATGAATAAGTTTCAGTTATCAACAAGAAGATAAAACACACAAATACACGCATACAATGCTCAACATAACAAGTAACATACCTTTATCATTATGTTCATCAAAGCAACCTTCTAAACTATAGATTCTCAAGTACCCATCAGCATCAGCTTGAGCAAGAAGAGGGCCGATATTGCCTCCAATCGGGTTCCACTTAATATCAAAAATCCCAGCAGTATTCTGGCGATGAAACAACTCCATATTACCCTTATCGGCATTAACATCGAATAATGAAACACTACCAGCTCGACTCGGTTGATCTCCTTCTTGCAGTGTGTACGTTGAAGCCGCCAGCACGTGTTGGTAACCTTCGTGGGGGCAAAACTCCACGGCATCAGCATTGCCTTCTAAATAACAATGAGCCACGTCCATTCCTCAGCTAGGCATTTCACCAAACAGGTTATAAGCACAAAATTGAAAAATAATTTAACATTCCGCTGAAAAATAAAAAATAAAACAAACAAACATAGAAGCAAAACTAAACTTTGGCATATTCTTGGTGAGAACATGGGAAAAAAAAAAAAGAGAGAATGAGAAGATACCGTTTATGTTGTTTAGTTGGAAGATTTGGTAGTTGGCAATTTCTTTAACCGTTTCAAGGGGAAGAAAAATGGAAAGTGTACAATTAATGAGTCCAGTAAACGAGGGTGACCAACTAATACTTTGAGCGTTTGGCAATGAATCTGCAAATTAGCTGAAGTTAGATTTACCCGTAAGAATAATTAAAAAAATATTTTTAAAAAATATATATTTAATATAATATTTTAATTAAATTTTAAAAAATAATACATTAATTTTATAATTTTATAAATATCACTTTTAAATTAATGTACATTTTCTATCTTTTTAATCAATCAGGTGAAGTTTGTAACTTTAATAAGAAACATTACAAAGGCTGATTGATTAAAAAATATTTTGACCGAACATCATCCTCTTTATTGGTATAGATTTACAAGAAATCAAAGTTGTTTCAACTAAAATTATGCCCAAGATACAAATGAACGTCTTCAAAATTAAAATAAAATTTTACATGTTCACACAAGACACCTCTGGAATAATAATTTTCATAGAGCACGCCAAATCCTCAAACCTTAATCTAAAAAAAATGAAACAATTTACACATAGGTCCGGAAAATAATCTGATCATAGTTTAAGAAAACACGAAAGGCACGGAATGAATGAATGAAATCAAAATTTGAATGTATCCAACATCTTGGTATCTGAATATCCAAAGGGCTCAAAATGACTCATATAAGATCAAAACGGAAGACATATAAATAATAATTCAATTGCTCAAAATGCCTAAAATATATAAAATTGATTTTAGAAGACCACTGCTTTGAAAACATATTCAAAATCTGAACTTATTGTGTTCATGTTCACATAACATAAATAGGACCTTTTCAGAATTTACTGAAATGAGATTCATAAGTCAAATATTTTATTTGGTGATCTTGCAAGTTCAATTCATTTCCATATCCTACATGAAACAGTAAAATGAACTTCAAACTATTGTTAATGTAAAGCTACCTAAAGATTAGGTTATTCATTAAGTCTGGTAAACTTAACTCAAATTGGGTTAAGTTTAAATAAGTATTTTTCAATTCAAATAGATCTGATTTATTATTTAATAATAAAAATATTTTTTTAATTTAAATTTAATTATAAAAATATATAAATATTTTACTAAATTTTTTTTAATATTTTAATATTTTTTAAATAATAATAAAACTTTTTAATTAATTTAAAATAAATTTTTATATAAAATATAAAATAATCCAAGCTACAGCCTATCTAACTACCCATAAACATGGGCTAAAGGGCCATACAACATATTCTTTACGCATACATTGAGTGGATCTAAACTCCTGCCAATAAATCAACGGGTCAAACTTTCGCTGATCAAACCTAAACCTAAATGGACACATTGGATATAGGCTCTATTAATATGCCAAAGAGATCAAGATGATAAAAAATCACTTTCTTAGACTACTCATATAGGTGATCATAGTACGTGTATATAACCTTCTATGGTCCCACAATTGGATCTCAATTTCTTTCGAAACCATCAACTTTCAAAAAAACAGATGTCAATAAACAATGAAAACCTAAGTTTTATATTGTTGGCGCTTTAAATTGGTAAATCATTTTAAACAACTACATAATTTAATTAAGAACAACGTTAACTTACCAATGATATGCCGGAAATATTCTATTTTATGCATAAACACAAAAGTTAACAGACATTGACAACAAGATGGTTTAAGATATTTGGTATTTTTCACGGCTGGAATGAACAATATTTGCGCTTAATGCGTAGAATCATAGGGTCAACTTAGGCATGCAAAACAAGAATTTAAGAAATGACTAGAATGTAGGCAAACCCACAATGTGGGTGGAAAGATAGTTTTAAAAATATATATTTTTGAAAGAAATTAATAGATAAAAATGTAAAATATACTTATATATTTTTTAAAGTAGTAGTTATTTTAAAAGTAAAATAATTGGATAATTTTTTTGAATTTTGGATAGTTTTTAAGGGAGTAAGAAGTATTTAAGAAGCAGTGGGTGGTTGAGAAAAAAATAAGTAATAAAATTATACTTCAAAAATAATTAGTGATTAATTTTTTAAATTAGAAAAAGACATAATTATTTTTACGTTTATATCATTTTTAATATTTTTTAAATATTTTAAGTAATTTTAATAACTAAATTAATGTCTAGTTGAGCCATGCGACTACAATCAAGGCCTTATTGTGGTCCATACAATTTAATGACTCGATAATAGAGATTATCACATAAGAATAAATATATTCTCCATTGAAGACACTAAGAGCAGTATGATTGTTTCAAGTGCACGTGGGAGATGTTAGTGTATGCCTTTGAACCAATCAGATTGGGATAAGGATGACATACAATCAATTAACTGCATACTAGTTACTAGCTAAAGTAGCACAAGGTTTTCTTTCATGAAACCACTGATTGGAAGAAGACCATGAAACAAAATAGCCTTGTATAGATGTAATAATTTATGACGAAGAGATTCTTATGCATAAAAACTATATTTCTAAAAACGTTCCTACTCATCATATTATCAAGACAAGGCATTGACAATGCATAAAGACCAACATATGCTAAGCTTTCATTCATTTAATGCATGCAACCCTTTAATCTCATTAGTTGAAGTATAAAGATACTTCGGGAGAGCATATGGGTGATTGTTTTGTGGAAACAAGTTTACTAAACATTGCCTGTATAAGAAGTCCATTTGGTTTAGTCACTAGAGTGTCTATGGAATATGTTCCAATGTTCTAGTCGTGTAAATTGCCGTTAGACTTATGATATCAGGTCATTTCATATGAGAAGTGTCATGCTTTGGTTCCATAACGAATGGGTCCTTAATAGATGGATACTTATGTTATGGTGATTTTGGGTATGACATGAAGCATATGGTAGATGGATGAGTGATCTAGAGAGGATTCACCGCTCGCATTGACATTAAACACGTATCCCTAACAATCTTTACTATGGTTAATAGCATTAAAGTCTCTAGTTGAGGCATAGTGAATTATAAGGAATCATTTTTCATAAATTCATTATCGTTGACTATGAGTTAAAAGATCTAACATGGATTAAAGTATGAGGAGATATTGTACCATGCTCATGCTCATTCGTGGATATATAGAGAAATGACTGTATTACACTAATAGATTAGTTAATAAAAAGGATTCAATAGAGTCACATCAATTCTACAACCTTTGGGTGGTCATTATAGGTTGCTAGATCCCACGCTTGATCTATGAACATTATTGCTGAGATTAATTATGTCGATTGCCAACATGTTGGGAACTTAATGGTCACATATAATAAGATGATATTGTTAGATTAAATTCAAGATTTAATTAAGTTTGACTTAATTAAATAAAAGGTAATTAAATAGAGGGCTTAATTGAAAATGTCCAATTAAGATTTAATTTAAGCAATAAAAATTAGATTTATAAAATCTAAATTTTTGTTTTCTATTTAAGACATGGTAGATAAGATTGTCTTTTTTGAATGATGGCCAAATTAAGACGTAACATGTTTAGGCAGATAATGTCTTGGGTGATTATCCCTTGAGAATCTTGTGAAATATTAAATATTTAGATAATTGATATAAAAAAAGATTATATTTATTAATTAAAATTGTTTTAATTAAATATGAATTTTTATTAAGATAAAATTCATGAAAGGATACATGTTTAGTCGAATTAGGTTTCTACCAATTTATCTTTGTAATTATTTGATAATTATATAAGATAAATTAATTTAATTTACTTTTGATAAATTTAAAGTTCAACTGTTGAATTAAAACTCGAATATAAACATTTACAAACTATTTATGGCTCATCTATACGAATTTTGGATCACATTCATTGTGCTAAGGTTGAAATCCCTTTGCCCACAAAATGTGCTAGGTTCGGCAATAATATTTTGTAAAGGGATAAATGATCAAATTACTTTACCTAAAGTGAAAGAGTTTTACCTAAAGTGAAAGACTTTCACCTAAGGTATAACTTTTATCATAATTCGAACTCTCCTTTTAGGAAAGATTAGGATTGACTAAATATAGAAAAAAAGGGAGTGAACCTAGACACTTACTTAACAATAGTGATTAGAAAATTGAGAAAGTTTTCTCAAACTTTCTCTCTAATTTCACCGCCCTAAGTAAGGAAGAACCACTTAACCATTACCTTCCAACCTTCCAAGGAAACTATTCTTCCCCCTTCTTTGGCATAATCACTATCTCCAAAGCGTTCTTGGATTATGTGAAGGCTCCCACTTTCATCTATGTGGATTACTATTAGAGACAAGACGTGTGTGTTGCTCGTGACCTTGAAAAACTTGTCAAAGAGTCCAGCTGCAACTCTGTAGAGATCTTTTAAATTGGATTTAACTCTAGATTACGATATCTGAGAGTAAAATAATTCGTTATTAGATGAATGATTTAATTTTATTGAAATTCGATTTGAATTGCTACCTATAAGTTATTCCCTAAAAATCTGCAGGAAAGTTTAGCTATTTCTATGTTTACTACTTTCGCTGCTTATTTATGTAATTTTATGAATTTTTTGAAATTCTATATCTACATGATATCGGACTTTACCAGGATTAGGGTCCTTTCCTTAGTGGCCGTAAAATGAATATTTCGTTATCTTAAGGACACTCCTAATTTAAATATATGGTACGTAAAAGGATCATCCTTTGCCTTACAGGCTTACTCGGATGCAGATTTTAGTGGTTGCAAAATTGATTGGAAAAGCACATTCGATAATTGTCAATTTCTTGGAAATATACTCATATTACGGTTTTCCAAGAAACAAACTAATGTTGCTTTGTTTATGACTAAAGCAGAATAAATATCCATTGGATGTTGTTGTGCCCAAACTTTATGGATAAGACAACAAATTGAGGATTTTGGAATTACCATGGATCGTATTCCTATTAAATATGACAATATTAGTGCCATTAATCTCACCAAAATCCTATTCAATATTCTAGAACCAAGCACAAAAATAAGACACCACTATATTAGAGATCATGTAAAAAAAGTGACATTGTGCTTGAGTTTGTTGATATTTTTGCATCAATTAGCGGGTATTTTTACAAAACCTTTTGATAAAGATAGATTTTGCATTATTGGAGGTGAACTTGGTCAAATGAATGCTCTTTGATAATATTTGAACAAGTTTGCTAAGCATGAATATATCTTTTTAACTAATCTTAATGATCTTTAAATTATGGTCATTTTCCTTGATATGACAACTTTGTTTTATGGACCTATTTGGTCATGTATGCACTTGATGAAATTTTTAATGCTATTTAGTTACATATGTATTAGACCTAAATTGGTGATTTTTACCTAAATTTATCATATCAAGTAAATTTTCCCTTAATTTTTAGCATATCAAGGAAATTTTCATTGAGTTATCATAAAACAAAGTTATATCAAGTAAAATTTCCCTCAAAGTTTTGTCATATGAAGTAAATGAGGATGTATATGGAGGGAAAATTTATTTGAAATGAAATGAAAATTTACATATGATATGGTCACTTTACTTCAATTCATCAATTTTTAGCATATTTGAACAAAAATCAGTTTTGTTCCTCAATTTTTACCTCATTTTCATTTGAAATAAATTTTCCCTCCATATACATCCTTTTCCATCCTCAAACACCTTCTAAAACACAAAATCACTCATAGTTCAAAATCTTATTCATTCCGAACCCTAACAACAATTCTTTTTATTTCTCAAATTCACTTTCAAAATCTTATGTTTTTTATGTGAATTTTCTTTCCCAATTCTCCCTATTTTCTAATTATTGTGTCCTTGGGTTTGAATCCCCTATCAAAACCCTTAAAATCACCTCTGAAATCCCTTGCCCACAACTTGTTCAACACAATGCCTAAACCAACCTTACCTAGCTTGCCTTGCCTAACCATCCCACAACCACTTTACCCACCCCACAAATCTTGCCCATCTGGACTACTCTCATATAATTCCTTTCAAACCCACCATAACACTTTGTTTTCCATCTCAATCACTTCAGACACTTCACTGTCACCTTGCACCATCATCTGACCACCTTTATCCATCTATGCCACCTTCAAATCCTGTGCCCTTGCTAATGTTCAACGAAATTCCCCAAAGACCATCTACAACTCTAAACCATTTCGACACCTCCTTGAACCAAACCACCACCAACAAAAGCATATGTCTCGCCACATGTAGTGCTGCTTCCTCCTCTAACCAACACTAAACCTTTTTTTAACTCGTGTTTCTGTAACGATTGAACCTGTGATTTATTTAACCTTACATATGCCCATGAGTTGCTATAAAAATGTCAAGTCATCGATTTTTTTTTTTATCTTTTGAATTACCTACTTCCCTACTGTTAAACAATTTGGGTGGATCAAAATTTTTTACAAAATGCCCTGTTCATGATAACCTAATCAGTGTATTCTTTAGCAATGCAATCTTTGTCTATATGATAGTGGTGATCATGTCACCGTTATTCACTCTTCTCTCATGGGTGAGGAGTTTGTCATCACTTGAGCCTTCATTACCACCACGTTCAATATTCTAAAAAAGGGAAAAACCAACAAAAGTAGGGCTTTCAAAGATTTGAGAATACCTAAAAATAAGGCCACCGTCTTTTCTCTTCATAATATGTACCTGCATATCATTATCTCTTATGTCATTCACCTTTACAGAAGTAAATATATCTAAATTAGCCATTCCTACTATTGGTGGCTCTACATGGTCTGCACTAGCCAATGCCCAAACCTTGCATAATTCATTTTTTTGACTTTATCCATAATGTCTAAAAATCTTACTTGCTCTTACACGACATGTCTTTGAGCTTTTATTTTGAGACTCATGGATTCATTCTCTCATGTGATCTGAATCGCTTTATTAATTGCAATTTCATAGGTAAGATCAAATATGAAGACGATCAATTTTCATATTTTTCAAAATTCATGCACTTATGTTGGACATATTTTATTTTTATATACACTTTACTTTCATGGAATCATATTTTAATGTGCAATTTTGCTTTGCCTATGCTAGTTTTCTCTTTAGCTTTGAATTACTATTGTGTTTTTTCTATAACAAAAAAGAGGATAATTGGTACAAAACTTTGCTAAGGATGATCCTTTTTGTGGATAATACTTATTAAATATATTTATGGATGTTAGGGACATGATGAAATATTGAATGTGAATATCGAATATATTAAGCTATTGGTATATAATGGACATGATGAATATTGAATGTTAACATATTTATGTAAACCATGTATATGATATAGGTATGATGGTCAAAATAAGATGTTGATTGAGTTGATATTGAATATTTGTATATATTGACATGTTGTAGCTTGATGATTAATTTGTGACAATTATGGACAATATTGTATATATAAATTATTGTAGCATAATTATTTTCAAAAGACCCTTATTTTTTTATTTCAAAATTTTGGAAATAATGCTTTTATTATACGAGAGTTTTCATTGAAAATGTTCAAATGTTTTAGGAGTTTTAAACTAACAAATTTATCTTAAGTTTTGTTATATTAAAAAGAGGGAAATTGTTAGCCTTATTAGCTTTGAATTGATCCTGGTTTTGATATAATATTAACTTAAGCTTAATTAGCCTATGTTCAAATATTTTTTAAACTTAATAATTTTCCTTGAATTAATTTACAATTATTTTAGAAAGTACTATAGTAATTTTAACTTTTTAATTTCTCAAAAATGGTGTTCAAAATGCACATTTACACTTAAAATATTTTTGAGATAAGTTAAAATCATTTTAAAGCCAAGAAAAACAATTTACATGAGTTTTCAAACTCAGTGCATCAATACAAGTGTTATGTGCATCAATACATCTTGGCAATGGCTAAACTTCCTTAAAACCCCAATTTATATAAATACTGTTAGACCTAGCGGTGAACAAAATCAAAAGGGGTGAATTGATTTCTTAAATTTTTTGCAAATAAAAACTTTAAATATAAAATTGAGAAATTCAGTTAAAGAACATGAACAAACAAGACAATGAATAATAATTGCAAGTAAAAGTAAAGATAAGCAAACACAATAGATTTATAGAGTTCCAACCTCAATGCCAACCTCCTCTCACATGGCCTTACTTGTTAAAGAGTTTCTAATTTATTATTTAAGAATTGATACTTTTTAAAGACAAAGTATAACCTTTACATTTTCTATTTTCTAAAGGCTTAGATAGCAACCTTTCACCTATATGTTATGTGGCTAAGATAAAATCTCTACTCACTACTTTTGAAGGCTAAGTAGAAACCTCCTTGGTATTTGATGTAAACAAAGAAGACCTCTAAAGGCTAGGTGTTTCCAAGAGTTTAGATACGAAGATGAAAAATTCTAATCATAGAATTTACAAAGGAAAATAAAAATAAGAATGTCATAATATATCAAGATACGAACTTTAATATATCAAAGCAGACAACACTTCCAATCATCGCAAGGCCCCATCCGGTCAAACAAACCACTCATCTGAACCTTTTGTACTGAAATATGAGAGTGACTGGGTAAAGATTTACCACCTATCTATTTTGGCTATAGGTGTGAGCCATTACCTATTAAAACCATTCACTAAAAAGTTATGAAACTTTAAAGGAATAATTTTATGATTTGCATATACCAAAGATCTATAAAGTTGGGCTTAGGAGTTAGTTACACCATAAGTAAAGACTCGATCCCTCTCAGATGCCTCATACTTGGCACCAACTAATCACAAATCTCCAAATTGATTTTTCTTCGATTTTTATCATATAGGTTCAATCATAATCCCTGTTTTATTTATTCTATCAAAATCAAACAAATTTTAATAAAAAATGTATCCCAAAACTCTAATCGGGACTAACTCTAATTCACAATTGCTTTATAGAAAAAATCATATAAAAAGGAAAAATACCATAAAAATGCTTGACTCCAAAAAAACTTACTTATTGACTGTATTTTTAGTATTTTTTTCTATCAATTTTGACTCCATTTAAAGGAAATCACAAAAATAGTACACTTAGACTAAATTAAAGAAATCACAAATTTGAAAATAATACTAAAAATCAATTTTACTTAATTCAACTTGGAAGCTTTAGTGTGAGTTACTAGGGACTTTCTATAGGACACTTCTAGACCTATTTACACATTAGCATGACTTTCAAAATCAATTCCAAGGCATCCAAATGCCTCATCAAACTCAAAGAAAATCAAAACATAAACATATTTGACCTTTTTAGCTCTCTAAATTTATTTTGGATTGTTACTATCACATAAAATCTTAAACAAAATTCTAATGAATACTGACTCATTATATTTCAATCTAAAAATATTCAAAAAAACAAGAAAATCATTTTGGTTGCCATGTAAATTTTTTAATTAGATATTATTGCATTGCATAGCATGTCTGCTAGCATGACTTCAGGATTTTCTTTTTGATTCATCTGTAATACCCACTAGACAAACCATACATGCTTGGAAAGCTTATTTACTCTAATTTTATCTTAAAATATGATAAAAATGCACAAGGACGATTATTCTGATTGAAAATAGCTCGTAGTAATCATTAGGCACTGAAATAGAGCCATGCAAATAACTCATGTTTTTGGATTTTATTGTATTTGTCTAATCATGAAATCAAATATTTGAATAGCCTATTTCATAGCCCAATCAATGAAGACTATGAGAAAAATACTAAAAAAAACTTTATAAGGCTTATAACTTAATCAAAATATATCTTTTTTATGAGACCATTGTGCTAGACTGCGACAATAGCTCTAACACAACTTATAACCACTAAGCCTCTTGTCAAATTTTAAAACATGTTTCTAGATGTTCGAACGTCCAACAATGAGACCACATAGAATCTATAAATGTCATATATGAGGCAAGAATAAAGACTTCTAAGTTCCAAGACCTAGAAACATGTTTTTCCATATTGTTGATATGCTTCAAAGTCATGCGAATGACTTCACTTTTATCGCTTTTTTTTCATTAATTTTTATTCTTAGCAAGTGAATGGCACATCAATGCCACTCACTTGTATGCTGTAATCAGCAAACAAAATGGATCTAAATAACTACATTTGACTCACCTAAATGTAATATAATGACTCATGTTAAGGCTTACCAAGTTTTGACTCATCTAAGCATATTTAAACACTTAAAAATATTTTTATTTGCTCCAAAGAAACTTTAATTCAAGTTATTGAATATCCCCAAGTTCTCATTAAAGAGCTTATTAAACAAAACCACAGTTTGATTTACCTATTGATTAAGTGAACCAAAGCTTGCCCTTGGGGAATCTTTTTATGAAAAGTAAGGTTTTATCACAACCTTAACATTCTATAATGCATTTTATCAAACACAAAATAATAGCCTATGGTTCTAATAACTAATCATCATTAACATATTCTAAACACAAAATCAACATGGCCAAATCTACCAAAGCTAGTCTAAACTTCAATTTCTTATCAAATTCTCATCAATCAACAATCAAACATATGATAACAAGCTTGGATTCAATTCAATCAACATAATTAACAATCAAAACATGCTTTTGAACATTTAAGCTCATTAATTGAACATATAGGCTTATAAATTCATTCAATTAAACATAAATTTCAGCTTACCTAAGTTTATCTTAACTTAATTCAACTAAGTTTCATCAATTAAGCATTAATTATGCAAAGCCCACTCAATTCCACCAAGAAATCACCATGGCCAAACATAACAAAAGATTTTTCTCCTCGTTTGAATGGTTTTCTAAGTTCTAGAACTTATGATTTCATCATTTAGCACTAGATTCAAGTTCTATGAACTTAAATTTTAGTTCAAATCAGCTCACACTAGCTCAAAGTAGCAAGATCATGCAAGATCAAATCTACTAAGCTTAAGATTAAACTAATCTTAGCTAGCTGAACCAAGCTCTTTCATTTTCATCATGTTTAAGTGCCATATTAAGCTAGAAATCATGATTTCATCCTTTAAACTTTAAGATTTTCAACTCAATGTCATCAAATTCTATCTCACTTAAACTTAAATCATCCACATCTTAAGAACTATAGCTCTCCTTGATTGAACCTTAATTTATAGTTCTCCTCTAGTTCAAACACTTGATCTTACCTATTGATCGTAATTTAAGCTAGATTTCAATAATTAATCATGGGATCATGCTTTAAACAAAAAAAAATCAAACAAATCATAGCTTAAATCAAGATACAAACATAATATTATCATGAATTATCAAGGCTGAACACTAAAGATCATGAAATGAGCTTGACTAAACATCTTCCAAGCATGGATAAGCATGAATTGATCATTAAAATCATGAAATTGAAATGAAATTAAAGAGAAAAGATAAAAATTATATCTAATCCAATTTAGATCTTCCTCCTAAAGATGATGAGAGCTTGAGAGAAAAGAGAATGTTCTAAAAATTTTTAAAATTTACTAAATGTTTAGAAGTTAGGAAATTATGTTTAATCACACTTATTTATAGGCATTGAAGTTGGTGATTTAAGCGTTAATCAGCCTAGGGTGACCTTAGCTTAATCACTAACCTTTTAACTAATTTTAGGGGAGATTATATTAGTGCCATTAATGAATAGATGAACAAGATTAGCACATTATGCACATGTTGAAATTTGGCCAAAGCGTTATTCTTATGATAATCTATTTACAAACTTTTATTCCATTCAATTTACCATGATTTGTCTATGTAAAAGTGCAATTGAATGTTCCATCTTGTAGCAAAAATGTGTCATAATGACTTTGTCTGAAAAAATTTGAATTTTTATCCCAGACCTCCCAAATTAAGCCCTCGGGAATTTCTAACTTTTTAGACTCTTAAGGTCTTTTCATGGCTCAATCCCGATTACACTTTCACTTAAATTCCATATTCAGTTTCATTTTAGTGTAATCAATTTTAAAATCGGAGTTATAGAATGCTTCCAATTTTTAGAATCTAACTCTAGGCTAAAAAGTTGACTTTTTATAGTTGACTTTACCTAATGTTGTATTTTGTCACTGTGTTGACTTTTGATTATGACTTCTAAAAGAAGTCTCTTTTTCATCCAATGACCTCAACAGACACTTTTATCACCTTAAGAGACATATCTCAATCAAGCTTTGATATTCTCGAATTTTTGGGATCTGAATCTCAATTTTCCAAATCTGACACCTACCTCCTAAATCAAATAACTAAGCCTAGATGCCTCATTACATTAAACTAAGCTCATTAGAACTACCTAAAACCTCAATTGAACCTTTCTATCATCTATAACTCATCTAGAAAGATCTAGAACTAGAAAATTCCACTTAAGCTCTAAGACCTGGAAAAAGTTAATTAAGGAGCTAGACAAAATAGGATGTCCACAAGGAAGAATTAATGCTATATACAATTTAAACTACTTAAAAGATGGAATAAATGAAGGATTTGGCTATGTGCTCATAATGTTTCTTAAATTTTACTATTGGGAGTGTTGGTAAAACTTATTTATTGCTTGGAATGGATTTATGGCCATTGGGAATTGGATGCTAAGCTTTGAAGCCATTGAAACCTTTGTAAATGTGATTTCTCGTTATTTCGCATGATAATGTATCAATACATTTGCCTTGTGTATCAATACATTACATTAAAACACTTAAAATATGAGAGTTATAGCATGATGTATCAATAATTCTTAAAGTATCTATTCATGGCACTATTACATCGATACATTTAAGAGTTTTATGTTTATTTAGCTACTACCGGGCATTATATTAATACATACAATAAGTGTATCGATACTTTCAGATGAAAATCATTTTTAGAGCATTTTTTTTGATTTTCAAACTTGTAAAACTTATCCAAAATTTTTTTTTACATAAAAGTATGCATTAGGAACACATTTTTGAGTAAGTTATGGAGTTAAAAACATTTTAGTATTTTTCAAAATATTTTCAAATTAAATACTAAGTTAAAAATATTTAATTACAAGCTAATTAAACTTAAGTTTTTATTACATCAAAATTGAGGTTAATTTAAAGCAATTAAAGCTAACAAATATACTTCTATTTATATCAATACACTTCAGATTGTATCAATGTAGTTCCTACTTGAATCGATGCCTAGTGTCTAATAAGCAAAATTTTGAAGAAATGTATCGATATCCACACTAATAGATCGATACATCATAAATAAGAATTTATGAAACTCACAATAGCTATCCACCTACCAAATTAACACTCGACATCCATAATCCATTCTCAAGCTATAAATAGAGGATTGCAACACTCCAAGCATCAAAAGATACCAAAGATTGATCAAGAAATTCATAAAGCAAGCTAGAAATCTCCAATTTCTTATTTTTATCCTTCTTGTACACATTTGTATTAATCATTTCACTTGTATCTCTTCTTGATTACACTTAAATTCTTACAAACACTGACCTATTATAGGACTTGATTAGTTTACAAACATATTTTCTTATCATAGAAGGGTTACGTGAAGATTGAGTTAGATTACTTAAGAACTTGGGTAGAAATCTTAAAAGGATTTAGAAGGTTCTATCTTAGCTTCAAAAGATGGTGATTGTAAGGTTATAACATAGCCTTAAAGTAAATTTTCACTTTTGGACTGTGGAAATCACCTTAGCAAAGAAGTGCTAAGAAGAGAGAATGTAGGCTCTTAGTTCAAGAACTGAACCTTTATGCATCGTGTGTTTTATTTTCTAACTCTTAACTAAGTTTTGTCTTTATTTATTTTCAATTCTTAATTAAAGTTTATATTATGGGTGAGCAAAACCCAACTTGACTTTAAAAAATTGATTAAAATCTCAAATTTTGGATTAAACAATCCAAGTGTTTTGAGTCATTCGAGTTATTCGGATTAAGTTGAAAAATTAAGTTATTCAGTTTAGCTCAAATTTGAAATTGGCTATTTGAGTTATCCAAATATCTAAATAAAAATAGTGAAACAACATTCTTTTTAGGGTTAAAAAACATTTAGCCTCTTAACTATGTAGAATTTATGTTTAGATGACCAAATCTATTCTTTTTTTCCCATTTTTCTTTTTCCCCTTTTCAAAACTTTAACATTTGCGTCAAGGAATCTACATAAAGGATTAAATGCTTATTGGGTACTAATCTGTTTCTTCTATCTTTTTTTTTTTTGCTTTATACTATCCTATTTCTTCTATATTAGTGGGTTTTGAGGTTTATGATTAGTTCATGAATTGAAAGTTTAGACAACTACTAATTCGCCCAAAAACATATAACAAGCGTACACTAATTTCTTTGTTTTAGACTTGATAACCATATTTTATTCTCTTTCTCTTTCTCTCTCTCTTTATGTTTCTAAATAAAAATGTTTTTATATGGACCAAGTAAATTGCCAAGTAAGAATATTGTTAACATTCAGTTCATTATTATTTGGATTGGCTCCATAAAAGGAGAGAGTAATTTTTGTTTGAGCTAAATATGTGGGCAATTTTTTAAATTGAATAATCATTCATAAGTTACCAAGTTTTTAATCATTTAGTGATAATTTTGTCTATTTGCTAGTTGCAATGGTTATTATGTATTTTGTTAGTGTTCTGTATGATATATTCAATATTCATTGTTTAGAAATCTAGTGTAATTGAGAATTTTGATCATTTGAATGTGTTTGGATTAATCTGTAAGTGGTATTTTAATGATTCAGGCTAACAAATAATATATTTTCATGAGAATAAAAGATCTCATGCTAGCTGGTTCTCTCTATCTTGGTATTACTAGGTGATTATTACATATTATTATATGGTGGTGAAGTAAAAATGAGTTGATGGGTAGGAGTTTCATGTCCTAAATGTGATGTTTTGTTAGTTATCCTTTCCCTTAACCTGACTTACATAAGACTTGATAGTTGGTGTTTGAAGTTGCTTTATTTTTTAAATCCTTAATTATTGTTTCTGATGAAGTACATCCCATTTAAAGTTGTGGAGAGTTGTTTAGTTCTATAATTCCAAACGAGGATTTTTGTTTTCAAAATATTTTCATATTAAGAAGAAAATACATCTAATTATCAAAAACTTGAGAATGGCAATAATCAATTTAGTATTGCAAAGGAACTTCAAAATGTGCACGAAAAGCTTTATCTTAACTTCAATAAATTTATAAAATTCAATTTGACTTGTCTTGTATTTTTTTTCACTGGACATAATTCTGTAAAATTTTAAATCAAATCTGGTTGATAAAATAAAATTTATCAACTCGATTAATCTAAATTTTTTCACTTGATTCAATAGAATACTCACCCCTACTTCATATTGTGTTTAAAATTTTTAAAGAACCATTTCACCCTCTCTTGGTTTATTCCTTATTTTAAGCAAACATCTAAAGATCTATAGGGAAGTCTGACTATTTCTATGTTAAATCTTCTACTACTTGTCTTGTTATTGCATGTTGATTTCTGAAATCTCTAATATGCATTAGGTCAGACTTGAACCAAGGATATGATCCTTGCAATCACATATAAAGAAGTTATTGAATACACATTTATTATCACCAAATACACATTAATGGCAATAATTAAATTACAAATAACAAGTTATATCCTAGATCAACTAAATTGGCCTTTTGTCATTCCTTAACAAGGTTGATCTAGGAAAAGGACAAGTAAAATGATTAAGTACAATAATTATGATTGATCTCATCGCATCTTTTACATCTTTTCCTAAGTTTTGGTTCAACCAAATCCATCTTACTTCTAATACAAGTTGATTTAGGATGACTTTCTTCTCTAAGCAATTGAAGATTAGGCACCAATGTAATGGAAAGAACTGGTCACCATGGTTCATATATGAAACCATTAACCTTTATATGCTTGGAAGATATATTCCATTTTATAGACATCATGCACATGTTGCATAAGGTCAATGGCCATAGCTGCATAAGCTATAAATACATGGGAGCAAAAGAAATGCAATGCTTGAAATAATCCAAAACCATAGCCGCCTTCTTTTATATTTAATGTGTATTTAGCACAACCTCATTGTGTAATGGGTTGAATGCCTCTAACACTTCAAATTTGGTTGATTCTCGATCGTATCATGCACCTAATGATTGCTCGCTTCTTTATTGTTAGCATGTGAGCATTTTATAAAAGTATTAGTATATTGTTCTACTGCATAGATTTATTCAGTTGCCTTATAATATCGATTGACAAAATAATCTACGAATTTGTAATATGTCATCTAAACCAAAGCAGTTATTAGTAGATTTTTGCTACCCTCTAACAATCTCACTCTAAAAAGTTAATAGTCATATGACTAAATCTTTGACCACTATTTGATGTAGAAACCCTAAGAATATTGTCTTAAACCCCCAAATAATAATTTGGATCAATGACGAAAAACCTAAAAAAAGAATAAGAAACAAAATAGGATTCTTAACTCGATAATTTAAATACTAACACAAACCAAGATACCAATGGAATTGGAAACTTGACCTGATGTTTTAGTCTCAATTGCAAACCAAGAATATCAAAAGTTAAATGCCATAAGATTAAACTAACCTTGGTAAGTTTTGATGGAGTCTAAAGAAAAACTCAAAAGAATTTGCCTCACCGAGAAGACAACACCGAGAAGACAACTTGTATTAATCATCCAAAGAAAATAAAAAACTGAGTCTTACAATTGCAAGAGGCTAGTTATAGCTAAAAGACAAAACCTTAAGACATCTTAACAAGTAAACTCACATAGGCCTTTAGATGGCCAATTAACATGTCAAATAAAGCCTCAAGCCCAATAACTAGTGTTCCAATGCATGGGCCTTTGATATATATACTTAAAATAATTAAAATAACAAGTGACATGCGCGTGTCACTTATTAAAAAGGTCTAGCCCATAATTAAACAAAAAGATAAGCCTAAATGTCAGAATTTGGCCTAATCACTAAATAACTTGCTTAAATGCTTGAAACAAGTTAACTACGTGCAGCTGATTAAAGCCCACTTCCTCTTTGAAGTTCATATCCACGCCATCTCTATCTTCAGGTTTTGGTATAAATAGCTTTTTGATCAATCACTGCACAGCTTCTTGAAGTTTTTTAGCCTCAACTCTTGTACTTGGCACTTAAAAGTCCTTTGAAACATCATCTATGTTGTCTTACACTAGCTGGATCACATCAGATAGTCTTACCTTGCTCTTCTTTGCGTAAATCTTCCAAAATTCATGTACTGTACCTCATTTTCATCTTTTTTTCATCCACTAGTTCATCTTCATCCAAAGGTTGGATATTTAGTTTGTTCCTCTTTTTGTTATTTGGTTGTGCTATTCTCATCCTTGCAATTGCAGTTCTTGTCTGTCCATTCTATCTTAAAGATTCCAAAATACAAGTTGTATTCTTTCAAACTATTGCTGCTTGGCTCGAAGAGCGAAAGCAAGCTCTGGCTATAGTTTTTGCTTTTAAGTACTACTACCATTTTGTTTGGATGCTTCCATGCCTTTTCCTACCAAATTCATAATTGCAATAATAGAAATTGGTTAAGATTCCATAAGAATCACTCCCTCATGTGTTTATCCTTAATTTAATGTCTTGCACTCGTGTTTTCACTTAATTTAGCTTTTGACTTACTCTAATGATCTCACTCTTTCTTGCCTTTTACCAATCTAGAATTTTTTTTCTTTTAAGAAACTCATAACGGAGCATTCTAAAGTTAAATTCAATGTGAAGCAATTTAAACTAATGATAACTTTTAAATTTGTATATGAACTAAATGGAAATAAAGAAGGGCCAACAAAAGTAAGAAAAACAAGTGAGAACAGAAATTTGACTAACAAAATTAAAGTAAATAGCAAAGGATAGGGGCTAACTCAATTTATGCATATGACCTAAAAACCCAATGGAAAAAATAGAAGAGGAACAAAATAATGAATAGTGTATAAATTTTGGGGATTGTGGGTAGGAATGACTGAAAGTGCAATCACTAAAAATTAGAAAAATGTTAATCAATCAATTAATTGATTGGAAAGAAATAAAAAAAATTACCAAGATATCATAAAAAAGTACAAAGTTCGATCAATTTGAAATATCAATTAATTTAAGTGAAAAAGGAAATTATAAAGAACATAGCAAAGGAAACAAAATCAAAGAATTGATTGGAAAAAAAGAAAGGAAAACTGCAAGATATCAGAAAAGGAAAAAATAGAATTTGGTCAACCTAAGAGGGTAAAATCACATTAAATGACCTAAATTTTCATAACATAAATTGCCTTTTTACTAGTTCGCTCAACCTTTTTTTTTTTTGCACTTTTTTAACTTCTCTTTTCTTCTCTTTTTTTTAGAAACGATAAACTAATGATAAACAACAAATTAGAGGCTAATTAAGTCAAGAACAACTTGATAAAGGAAATAACATATAGATCAACTTAACTTGACCCAAAGCTCTGATGCCAAATGATGTGGAAACCCCAAGAACGGTGTCCTAAAATCCCTGAACACTAATTTTGATTAAGGACTAGAAACCAAAAAAAAGAATAAGAAACAAAAGAGAATTCTTGACCCTATATTTAATTACAAAACACAAACCAAGAATGCTAAGGAATTGAAAACATGACCTGATACTTTACTATTACTTGCAAACTAAGAATATCAAAAGTTGAATGCCATAAGATTAAACTAACCTTGATATGTTCTAATAAAGTCCAAAGAAGAACTCAAAAAAAATTACCTCATGAAAAGGATTACTTGTATTAATCATCCAAACAAAGTAAAACTGAGTCTTACAATTATAAAAGGCTATTTATAGCCTAAAGATAAAACGCTAAGACATCCTAACAAGTGAAACTCGCATAGGCCTTTATATGGCCAATTAAAATGTCAAAATAAAGCCCTAAGCCCAATAACTAGTGTTCCAATGCATGGACCCTTGATATAGATACTTAAAACAATTAAAATAACATCTGATAGACATGTGTCACTTATTAAAATGGTTAGGCCCATAACCAAACAAAAATATAAGCCTAAATATTAGAAGTTGTCCCAATCACTAAAAAATTTAGTTACAGGCCTAAAGCAAGTTAACTAAGCTCTAAAGCTATGTTAACTAGGTTCATAGCCTAATATTGAAAAAAGTAAATGAATTAATGTTCTTACTAACTAAGTTTAAAGTTGTGAACTATAAATAGAATTGGTAAATTGTAATACCTATGTTAATCAAATGATTTTTGAAAGCCAATCTTTTTTAATCTACTATTAAAATTGTTGGTAATATTTCAGATGCAAAAACATGATGCACATGTAGTGCTTGCCATCGAAGGTGTGGATTCTTTGCTACCTCAATGATGCTAGCATATCAAACACAATTCCTATTATGTGACATGAATTTAAAGGTAGGCTAAAAACAAACTCTAAAGGTATGCTTGGTTGGGTGGAAAAATGGAAGGATAGATAGAACAAGGTGGAAAATGGAATTAAAAAAATCTTAAGTGTGCTTGGTTAGAAAGAAAAATGAGAGAAAAGAAAATTAGAAAGATTATCATTTTTCACACTTATTAAAAAAAACAAATCACTCCAAAAAAGGTAAGAAAATGAAAATAGTGTGTGTCATGTAGGTATATTTACAAGATTATCTATCATTTTTTAAATTTTACTTTTTCATTTTAACTTCTAATGGGTGTAGTGATAAAACAATATACCTTTTATTTTCTTTCCTCTTAATTTTCAATCATACAAAGTAATGAGTGGAAAGAAAATTATTTTTTCTTTCCATTTTTTTATCTTTCCTACCAAGCACAGTATTGGAAAGAAAAAATATTTCATCTTTTCATTTTTCTCTACCTTTAATTTTTTATCTTTCCAAAATTCTTTCCACCCTATCAAGCAAAGCTTAAACGTCCTTTATTTCCCCTTCTATAATAGCAAACACAAGTGGCAAAGGTTGCTTTTCTCCATTTTTGGTGGTTGCAATTAAGAGTTTATGATGATATTTTCCAAACAAGTAGGTACTGTCAATCTATATAATAGACTTACAAAATGGAAACCCATCAACATATAGTTTAAAGGTCTAGAATAAATGATGTAACTCCATTTATTAACTTGGTTGTGCTTAAAATGTACATTAGTTTGCAACTTCATAATTGTGCCTGGCATACAAATTTTCATTACCTCTAACCATCTAGGCAAGGCCTTGTAAATTTGTCCCAAACACTAAAAATCTTCAAAATGGCTTTTGCTTGGCCTTCCAAGGTTTTCGGTAAGAGCTTTTGTACAGGAATTGACTTTGAAATCCTTTTAATAATTAGGGAGATATGCACATCAGGTTTTCCTTAACCATCCCTAAAATGCAAGATCAAATCATTGAAGAGCCTAACTTCTGATGATCTTATGATTGAGCTAGATTTATGCAACTATAAAGTCCATTATATTTTATAATCTGCCATACATTTAACTTTTTACTTAGAATAGCCTTAACTCTCCAATTACATCTATCACCAAATCTTGGCATTTAACAATTAACTTTCATGTATCAGACTCTACAACCTCAATAGTCTCATGCGTTTTCAAGGAATAATGCTTTACAATAAATATCACAACAATTTTTGTTGGGAATAAACCAACACTTAATTCTTTTTCTACCATCTAATTGCCAAATCTATTTAATTCAAGGAAATAATCACGTTTTGTCAATGCATCCTAATTGATTTATGGGAACTCGTGGAGGCACAAACATAGACTAAGAACCTATAGGCACAAACACATTTTTAGGAATAGTTAAGATCAGAGAGGATAAGATGATTGTTGTTATGTGCCTTCTTCTTCTAAATGGACTTCTACATCAAAGTCCTTTTCTAAGTCAGTACATGAATCATTATCCTCTAGTAATTGGCCTTCATCTCCACTTGTGTTAGATAAAACATTCCTAATTATTGGGTTATCTAAATAAATAAGATATATAGTAGAAGGCTTATGGCATTGAAAAATTTTAACTTCTTGATGTTACAACAAATGCACATCATTTTCCTTTGATAACTAAGTGTTGATAGGAAAACTAGAAAGACCATCTTGAAATTTTATTTTATAAGGTGATTTGATATTCACATTATCATTACTCATTTCTACCTTAATAGAAAACTCCATAGAAGCCAACTTCGAATGTTACTCATAGGTCTTTATAATGGAAGCAACATCAACATCATCCTTCAATGGAATAAGTATTAGCTGGCAACAACTCTACCGTCCCTTAGTGGGTATTGAATGCAACACTTGACAAAAATTGATTTGGTCAGAGTTTGTGTCTTGAATGATTTCTTCTAACATAATATCATGTTTAATCGTTAAAATCATAGGAGAAAGACCTTTAAAATTTACACCATCCTTACCTTTATATATCCTTCCATTCCCATATAAGATCACAACAAGAGGTTATTGTAGACACGTAATTTCATTTGGGTTTCTTTTTCGGTAATCCTAAATATCCGAGATTAAGAACTTAATGGCCACTTTCATTGGCAATGATCTTTATCAAATGAACAAGACATTTTCAAGACCTTTTTAGTCATATTTAAATGGCCATAAGTTCACGTGACAAAAAAGTCATATTTTGATCTCTAATTTCGGATATACCAGGCAAATATTTAAGAGAAAAATTATTTTTTTAATAGTTTCTTCTCAAATTTTGAAAATCTATCTTTATGGATGATACCACAGTCAAATTTTCCATTTTTATGAATTTTAAGAATTTTTCGTAAAATTTGAGAAACTAGCTGTGGTATATTTTTACAGATACCAGTGTGGTATTTATGCTGACACTTACTCCAAAAAGTAAAAAATATTCAAAAAAAATCCATATTAGCATTTTATACCATGAAGTGTCAGGTTGTTCATTTTAGTAATTAATTTTGAATTTTTCACGACATCATAGTATTATACTCATGAAATTTTTCTAATAAAATTATTTAAAATTTTGGATTTTCTTTTTTACCATTTTGTAAATTAATATTTTGAATAATATGTTTTGTTTAATTCATTTTATATAAGTTTCAATGTATTTTCTAAAAATTTTTTCGATTTTAAAATACAAAGTTTCCTTTATCTGTAAGATTTTGGTGGAATTTTTTTGAGTTTTAAATTTCAAAATTGTTTAAATATTCACACTTAACCACCATTAAATTAGTTTTTCAAATTTCATTTATTTGTTATAAGTTTTAGGATTTTTCCCATTTAAAAAATACAAAGTCTTTTGCTCTGTAAAATTTTCAAGAAGATTTTTCTGAGTTTGTAATTTTTAGAATTCTTCAAACATATTATTTATGTTTTCAAATTTAATTTAATTTTATTAGTTTTGCATTTTCATTCAAAATTTTTACCGTTTTCAAAATACTGAGTTTTCTACTCAATAATTTTTTTGAAGGATTTTTTTGTATTTATAATTTTTAAAATTCTTTAAATATTATTGTTTAAATCATATTAAATTCGTTTTTGAAAAAATCATACTTTTTTATGTATTTTTCATTTTCTTTCAGATTTTTCCTATTTTTAAAATACATAGTTTTCTACTCCGCAAATTTTTTAGGAGGATTTTTCTGAGTTTATAATTTTTAAAATTCTTTAATATTCTCATTAAATTCATATTAAATCAGTTTTGGAAAGTTCATATTATTTTATGAGTTTTTCATTTTCTTACATATAACAATTTTTCCTAGTAAGGGTTTTTCACATTAAATTTTACGAATTTCTTATTTTTAATGTTTTCTCTATAAGAAAAAAATTATTTTTATTATTAGAATAAATTAAATTGATCATATAAAATTTTATTTCAAACACATAATTTTTAATTTTTAGAATTCAATCCTTATAATTAATTTTTATGGTATAATTTTACATATTAATACAAATATCATACAAAATGCTCTAGAAATCAATGATGTCATGCATGACATCACTCGTAAGAAGACACAATTAATAAATTTAAATCAAATCATATTTAATTTAAATCAAATTAATTTAAAAAGTAATAATTATAAAATAAAAAAAAGAACAAAAAGAATAGAATGTTGTAGAAACCATTTGGCCAAGGCAATTTTTTCATGCCTTGGCTAACCTTGCTCCCTATAAATAGGGATACCTTCATTCACTAAGGAGGCTTTTTGAAAAAAAAAAGAAAAGAATACCAGAAAACATACAATTTACTTAGTTTTCAAGTTTTTTCTTAAAGTATAAACACTCGTTTTCTCTCTATTTCTTCATTTTGATTCATGTTCATCCTTATTCATAAGTCAAAATCATGTTAAGGCTCATGGATTCTCATCCATGTGAAAAGGTTAAACATGGTGACTTTAAAGATTTTTGTGTTTCTTTTTTTTTTGTTTTTTTAAGTTAAATCTTTTTTAATAGAATGTTATTTTTATTGTTATGATTTTCATTTTGTTGTATTTATGTTGATGTTTAAATTATTTCTTCCATGTTGTTTTGTTGTTAATATGTTGATCAATATGTTTGTATATTTATTTTGTGGTTTTACTTTGATTCAAGTTTAACAATAATTATTTGTTCTTATTTTCATGATTTTCTATATCAAAACATGTTCATGTTTAATATTTTTTACCTTGGCCAAGTCTGATTGGAGTTGATGATGATGATGTTGTACTTATTTTTGTCTTGATTTCATGGTTTTTAGGTTATTTTATGGTGTTAATAAACATAGGGAATGAATTGTAAAATATGTAAAAGTTCTTTTATGACATTTTTGCCTTGGCTGAGAGCTTTGTGAGCAATAAGATCTCTAAGTTATGTGTTTGTAAATATGTTTTAGGTGCTTTTAACACTTTAGGGGTCATTTAACAATATTATAAAGCTTAAGGACTAAATTGCAAAATATGAAAAATCATATTTTATGGCCAAAACTGAGATATTTTCATATCAAAGCTATACCCCAAGGACATTTTGATAATTTTGCCTAAAATTGAGTCTTAGATAGTAACCAGCATGCTTTTATGCGAAAGGTGCATATTGAGGATATGTTTATCATTTCATCACTGTAGTAATGTCTGTTAGGGTATCATGATACTTTCATGTCAAAGGTATACCTTAAGGGTATTTTGGTAAGTTTGCCTAAAATCGAGTCTTAGATAAGTACCAGGATGGTTTTATGCCAAAGGTGCATATTTAGGATAGGTTCACACTTTTAGTATTCTTTTCAAGCCTTTAGGGGTCACTAGGATACTTTCATATCGAAGGTATACCCTAAAGACATTTTAGTAATTTCATATTAGAACTAAGTCTTATGTATTTACTGAGATACTTTTAGGTCGAAAGTACACATTAGCAATAGATTCATCATATTGGACCATTTTTAGGTCTTAGGATTAATATTCTTAATAAAATTAGATATTTTTTTTAAATTAAAGCAATATCTCCTAGTTAAATTAATACGTGGAATTCCTACCAGAATATGTGTAGGGTTTTATGGATTACTTTAATAACGAGACACCCTTTTTAAAATGAAAGTCAAGATTTTTCAATTTTTGTAAAAATAAAACCTTTCATATTCCATAGGTTTCCCCAGCGAGGTATGATAAAGAATAACAAAAATTTTCATGTTCTCTTGGTTCTCCCAGAGGGTATGAAAGATATTTTAATTTTTAAAAATATTAAAAACTTAATTTTTTTCATTCAAAATAATAAATTTGTTTTATAAAATTTTATTTTTAAATATGATAATTATAATTAAATATTAAATATTGAAACCAAATAAAAATCAAAATTTAAATTAACATATGATTAATAAAGTATCGGTTACCGGGCATCATGAGAAGGTCAATTCTTACTTGCGATTGCAACCAATTTCTGAACCCTTTTATGCAATCTTGGGTATAAGTGTAGACCTCAGAGTTTGTTTTTATAGGTTTCGTAATCTTTAAAATATAAACTCTGATAGATAACCAATCTCACGTAGCCAAAATAGATTGGTGGTAACTCCAAATAAATGGTCGCTTCATAACAACTATTTAGAGAAATCAAGTGAGCGATTCATCTCGACAACTCAGTCCTTATATTTGAAAAATATGAAAATGATATTAATAATGATATGGCCCCTAAAAAAATAAAATAAAAGAATAATGATATATAGATTAGTACACCAGAATAAGGGATGCATCAAAATAAGGGGTATATCGACCATTTTAAGTTGGGTTGGTCAGGATTTGTATATGGGCCATGTTACGATAGCCCAGTGACTCAGCTGGTGGCAGATTAGAGAGTCAGGCCTAAAATTAATCTCGTACTAAATAAATTTTGATTAATTTAGTTTTAATTGATATTTAATGATAATTCTTGATATTTTCAAAACAAATTTTTATTGTATTTTTGGCCTATGTAGAAATTTTGTATATATTATTAATATTTTTTCACTAATCATTTTATTTCTTTTGCAGCATTATTTCTGGGGGGAATATAGGATAGCGGTTTTATTATTTTTGGAAGTGTCAAGTCATAAAATGTAAGTTGTTCCCCTGCACATTGTGCACATTCATATGCATTAGATTCTCCTCTATGTATATGGAGGGGGCATAGGTACATAATATTTTAGAAGAGGGCAATGTAGCTCTACCTTCTGAGGTGTTAGCCTCTGTATGGGTTAGTGAAAAGCCTATCAGGTATAAATTCCTATGCCTATTCATGGTGTTAGCCTCGTTATGGGCATAAAAGGTACTCTCACTTGAATTGAACCTTTTTCGATGTAAACTTGCGATGAGCAAGACTAGGGTACCTCATCAGTTTTTTCCAAACTTGAGGAGCAATTCGAGAACCTATTTAGATGTCTAACCCAAACTTCATGTAATGAATCGTAGGGGCCTTACCTAGTTTAGAGCCATACCCTGTTCTAGAGGGCACCAAATTTGGTACATATGGGGGAATGCTTTTAACTCTTTACTATTATGATTCGATTTTCTTCATATTAATAAGTGTATGTTGTGTTATTATGATATATTTTACTTTTATTAATTTGTTATATTACAAAAGGGCTTTTTTTTCTTAGCATCACATTTTTATTCCATGGAAACTCGTAAATTCATTCATGCATTTGCAGAGTTCACATTCTTATATGTTCATGCATTCATAATTTTTGTAATGTACTAATTCGTTTCATTTATTATATTTCAAGAATCAAGACATGGGTGATAATTCAGAGGTAAGGGTCAACACATTAGAGTTCATCTAAGAAGAGTTTAACCATGAAGTCCATGGAATGGAAAATCTGCTTAATATACTGATACATATGTTGAGGTTTACATGAAAGAAAAAAGCTCACATATTGGAAGTATTAGAATGCATGGGAAATCAAATTATTGCGAAGATAACTTTCTAAGTTACTTGCCAGATTTTATGCATATAGGGTTAAAAATGAATGAAAAAAAAGAATGATTAGGGTTTTTGAAAATCCTTTAGAAGCACTAACACAGTTAGGAAAATGTAATATTTGCAAGAGCAATTTTTTTTCACTTTGCTTTTGAATCTTGTAAGTACACTATGTATGCCCACAGTCAATGGATAAATTAGAGAATTTTGGATTAATGAAACAATACTATTGAATCACGACTCGAGTTGTTCAGATGCTTACCTTTACAATAATCTCTATGTCTAATACTTAGCGAATTGTCTAACATCCAATTTGTTTCATTAAACGCTACCCCATTTACTATCTTATTTATTCACTCATTCATATATTCATTCATTTATGTAATTTTTCCATTCATTAACAATCATACTAGGATGCTAATAAAGATTAATGTTGGTAAAATACATACATATTCATGTAAACTGACTTAAGTTTTATATTTTTATATTTTAAGGTGAAATAACATGAATCATTAAATGGAAGATACCATACAACAAGAAAAAATACATGCACAAATTGAAAGTACAATAGAACTACTTAAGATAAAAGAGCCAGTTCTTCACTAGCCAGAAGGTTTTATCTACATTTCTACTGGGGCATTTGAGGAAGTACTAGTCAATGTTCAAGATGCACAGATAGTGGGTTCATAAAATATGCAGCCAAGAAGCACTCAAAACACTTTAGCACTAGCCATCCAAATAAATATTAGTGCCCCTCTCACAAAAAGTAGATACAAGAATTACTACAAAAAAAGAATCGACGGTCTTTAACCTTAATTAAAAAGAAAGGTTCGTGCAAAAGCAAAGCTGTGACCAAAGTAATTTACAAAGAGTCTTGTGTCATACCCAAAAGTTTGCAGGAAATTCGAAGAAGTACAAGCTGAAAAACAATTACTTTAAGGCAACATACATGCGGATGAGAAGGTGATTCATAGCGAAAGGAAGCCAGTAACTTAGAAAGTCGAGAAAGCAAGGAAATCCATTCAGATTACGTCCTTAACCCTAATTTTTTATCATTCAATGGTTAGTTGAATTATCCTTATATCCGTGACCCTTCGCATAAACCTTTTTGACTCAAAATTCTACAAAAGCACAGGGACTTGGGGAACAGTTTAGGATGGAGAAAAAGAAAAAGATAAAGGTGCATATGCCTCATTGATTTTCCATACCAAGCTCTTTTCTTTGTTCGTGCAAAATCAGATGATTTTTCGCTATTTCTGCAAGCTTAGGAAGCCTTTCTACCCAAAGTAAAATAATTCGAGTGCCAGAATGCAACATTTTTTGTTGAAGGATCTTATTAACCAATGCATGCTATTCAATGTAAGAATAATTTAGAGTATCCAGCATGGTTGGCCAAGACTCATATGCTCTTGCAAATTTTGACTTGAATTACTTGGATGATTTTTTTTCTATACATTAAGCTTTTGGATTCATCCTCCTTGCTAAAGTTCAGTAAAGAATCAAGTCTTATATAGTGATTGTACTCAAAGCACAATTAAGATGATAGGAAATAACCACACATCTTGTGGAATTTTCAAGTTTGAGAACTTAGAGTTCGATACATCTCCTCATTTACAATTTAAGCTCCAAGGATGCCAATCTAGCAAAATCTGAAATTGGTGGACGCCTATCAAGGACGATTGGTCTAAAAGCCATTGACCTTATGGTAGTATGCCAATCAAGGCAATTCCTATCTTAACTTTAAAATTCTGTACATTTTTAGAAATTATGAATTTTGAAATAATTTTGGATTGTAAATATTGTGCTTCCTATCATAGAATATGAACTTTGTTAATAATGATTTCCAGTATCTAGTATAATGAGTACATTTTTTAAAAAAAATTCTTTGATAAATGATCACATTAGATCAGACTCTTTCAAGGAAAAAAACTTTCACTTCCATTCATATGATTATCCTAGACTTTCCACCATAGATTTTTCATAACCATAAACATTTGCACCCAAGTATCCCTTTATGGATTTCTTGAAAGTCAAACAAATAAATTATATTCCTGAAAGACTTAGATATCTATAATTCAACATGTGTTAGAGTAATGATAGTAATTCCGAGATCTCTCATATTTGGATAACCTTTTGGCCGTAACATTTATGCCATTCTTCTAAGTCCTTGATTTAGGAAGAATGTGAATGAAACTAAACCAAAAACATTTTCTCATTTGGGATAAAACATTTTCAATCCAAGACCTGATACAGATGTAAGATTTTCTCTTGCCAATTCGATTTCCTTCTTAAAGGCTCAACCGAAACCAAAATTCATCGACGGCTATGAAGTTAAACATGTTAAGGGGCATACCTTAAGCCTTGTTAATGACGTACTCAAAATGCTCTCTGAAAGAAGACAACCCATTTTCTAGCGAAATTCTTTCTAGTTCAAATGGTTTTGTTTGAAATAAAAAATAGTCTTTTTTCTCTATCCCTTCATAAATATAGAAAATATCCCTTTACGGTCCCCTTTGAGCTTAATAATTTATTTTCTTTCTTTAAACCTTAATCAAGGATCACTCTTCACATCAGGGGCAAATGAAGCAAAGTTTTATGATTATAAAGAGCAAATTCATTCTAAAGTTATGAGAAGAATAAGGCAGATGTCATGAAGGAAATTTTGAAGAAAGAAAAAGTTTGAATTTTAAGTTCAAATATTCTAAGTGAAGAATACAAAACTTTTAAGTTATTTTAGAATGAAGAATGAAGAAAATTTCAAATTTTATCGAAATGAAGAATGAAGAAAAATGTGATGAAGAAATAAATAAAGGAAGCAAAGAAAGATAAAAGATATAAAAGATAGAGAAATAAAGATTTGTTCATTTTGAAAGATAAATTGGATTCAATCCCTTCTAAAAAAATGATCCTTAATTCAATTACCCTTAAAACACTTAATTTGGCCCTAATTATCCTTTTTTTCTAAACCATGAACCATGGCCTACGTTACATACCTATAAAGTCCACTTTGATCAGACATAGCTATTTGAGCTATCGAGCCATTCTTAGAAAACTCTTCAAAATTCATCTTTCTGGATGATTTTTGAGTTCTTAAGAACATGATGGGGCAATCAATTAAAAAAATGAAGTTTTAGAGTGACAACCCAAAAAGGCATTCTAGAACAAACTTAAAGGCTTTGGAATTGTTTCTAAACTGACAAAGATAGCCACCAATAAGAAAGAACTTTTCGTGCTAATTCAAAAATCCCCACAACCTTTGGAAATTTCATGATATTAGCAAAAAGTTCAATTAAATGCCCAACTATTGATTCCTTTCAAGATAACCTTCTAGAACTTTTATGCCCTAACCTTGAAAATTAATCCTTTTCAAAGGCTCTCTAAATTAACCTTTTGAGACATGGTCTTCACTAGCATTATTTTGACATCTGTCAGGCTATTGTATTTGAAGATTAAAAGGATGTTATAACTTGATTTGTTTGCCTTTCAAGGAATTCCTGTGAAAGGAACATTCACTTAAATTTGATCTTGATAAACCTTGACCTTTTTGTATCAATTTCTTTAAGACAAGTCCTTTTAAATTCATTTCTTTATCTTATTCAAAGAGGTCCCTAATATTGGTCATTAGTCATAAGAAAGTCTTAACATTATGATGAAGATAACATGTCCATAGTCCTTGATACTGGAAATTCATGGCAGAAATTGTTTTAAAATTTTCATGGAGCTAATTTTTCCTAGGTTAGAATAAAAAAGTGATCTCGTTCTCTAAATCCTGTAACTTTGATGAGTTAAAATATTTCTCATGATTTCAATAGAAGTTTGTAAAAATGTCTTGAGCGTATACTTATCTAACTGTATAAAGTTGTATATTGGTAGACATTAATTTTATATTTTGTGACCTTACAAGAAAAATTGAATAATTCCTAACTCCTTAAAATAAAGTTTAAAAGAAGAATTTTGTGGGACAAACACATGTTAACTCGATAATGATTTAAAATCCAAGTACGAAAAGAAGCATTCAACTTTAAGTTTATCCATGCATTCCTTTTGCCAAAAGAAAATAAATATCCATAACATTTTTTGAGGATACCTTTAAATTGAGGTTCAGGCTTACTCTTTTGCCTTACAAAAATACAAATGTTAGTAACATTTTTCGAGAATGCCTTCAACTTCAAGAAAAAGCAACTTTCAGAATAAAAATACATCTCAGGAATAGTTTATGCATTATGCATGCATTTACATTCAATAATTTGCAAGAAAAGTTAAACATGATGCAGAAAAAAAAATGATGATCATGCTTATTCCCTCAAATCGAAAGGTAAGTCCTCATCTTTTCAAATGGACCAAGTATCAAATGTTATCCCAAACCCTTTTCATTTGTTGATTTGTCAATTTCGTCCCAGTCAACCCTTACATATATTAACTTATTAGTTTTATCCCGGCCAACCCTTTTCATTTGTTAACTTATCGATTTTGTCTCTATCAACCCTTACCTATGTTGACTTGTAGGTTTAGCCCAGGTTAGCCTCTTTCATTTGTTGACTTGTTGGTTTCATCCCAATCAACCCTTACCTATGTGGACTTATCAATTTTATCCTAATCAACCTTTTTCATTTGTTGACTTGTCAATTTCATCCTGGTCAACCCTTACCTATGTTGACTTATCAATTTCATCCCAGTTAACTTTCATTTGTTAACTTGTAGGTTTTGTCCTGATCAACCTTTACCTATGTTGACTTGTCAATTTCATCTCGGTCAACTCTCTTTATTTGTTAACTTTTAGGTTTCATCCTAGTCAACTTTTATTTTTATTGACTTACATGTTTTTGTTTCGGTCAACCCCTTTTGACTAAGGTTCCCCTTTGGTCATCATTTAATTTAACGATTCACCTTTGGTTAGTTAATTGTCATGTTCGTTATTAGTTTAGATTATTTTTCAAAGGTTAATGATCTAAACGAAATTATGTTTATTTGGTCTTTGCCCTGTTCCTGATTCTCCGCAACAGTCAAATAGTGGCAGTTGTAGACACCCAATTTCGTCCGAGTCTCTTTTCTGATAATCCTGAATATCCGATATGGAGAACTCAATGGCCACTTTTATTAAGAATGATCCTTTTTAGATGAGCAGGACATTTTCAAGATTTTTTAGTCATATTTAAATGGCCATAAGTTCATGTGATAGAAAAAGCTATATTTTGATCTCCAATTTCGGATATATAGGATGAATATTTAAGAGAAAAAATATTTTTTAATAGTTTTTTCTCAAATTTTAAAAATTTATATCTACGGATGATGCCACGGTCAAATTTTTCAAGGGATTTTTTTAAATTTATAACTTTTAAAATTCTTTAAATATTATTGTTTAAATCATATTAAATCATTTTTGAAAAATTTATTTTATTTTATGTGTTTTGCATTTTCTTTCAGATTTTTTCTCTTTCCAAAATATGGAGTTTTCTAAATTATAAAATTTTTGAGAGGATTTTTTCAAGTTTATAATTTTTAAAATTCTTTAAATATTCTTAATAAATTCACATTAAATCAATTTTAAAAAATTTAATTTATTTTACGAGTTTTATATTTTTTTTACATATAATAATTTTTCCTAGTAAAGGTTTTTCTCATTAAATTTTACGAGTTTGTTATTTTTATTGTTTTGTTTTGTAAATTAAAGATTGCGTTTATTATTAGAATATATTAAATTGATCATATGGGATTTTATTTCATATGCATAATTTAAAATTTTACAATTTAGTCCTTTTAATTAATTTTTAAGTATAATTTTATATATTAATAAAAATATCATACAAAATGCTCTAGAAATCAATGGTGTCATGCATGATATCACTCATAAGAAAACAAAATCAATAAATTTAAATCAAATCATGTTCAATTTAAATCAAATCAATTAAAAAAGTAATAGTTATAAAATAAAAAAAAAGAATAAAAAGAATATAATGGTGTAGAAACCATTCAGCCAAGGCATTTTTTTCATGCTTTGGCCGACCTTGCTCCCTATAAATAGGGATACCTTCATTCATTAAAGAGGTTTTTTGAAAAGAAAAAGAAAAAAAAGAAACACTAAAACAACATATATTTTACTTAGTTTTCAAGTTTTTTTCTTAAGGTATAAACATTTGTTTTCTTTCCTTTTCTTCATTTTGATTCATTTTCATCCTTATTCATAAGTTAAAATCATGTTAAGGCTTATGGATTCTCATCTCTATTGAAAGGCTAAACATGGTGACTTTAAAAATTTTTGTATTTCTTGCTATTTTTTGTTTTTTAAGTTAAATCTTATTTTTTTATGGAATGTTATTTTTATTGTTATTATTTTGACTTTGTTGTATTTATGTTGATATTTAAATTATTTCTTTCATGTTGTTTTGATGATAATATGTTGATTAGTATGTTAGTATATTTATTTTATGGTTTTACTTTGATTTAAGTTTAATAATAATTATTTATGCTTGTTTTCATGATTTTCTACATCAAAACATGTTTATGTTTAAAATTTTTCACCTTGGCCGAATTTGATTGCAGTTGATGATGATGATTTTGTGCTTATTTTTGTCTTGATTTCAAGGTTTTTAGGTTATTTTATGGTGTTAGTGAACATAGGGACTGAATTATAAAATATGCAAAAGTTTTTTTATGTCATGTTTGGCTTGGCCGAGAGCTTCATGAGCCATGAGATCTTTGAATTATGTGTCTATAAACATGTTTTAGGTGTTTGTAATACTTTAGGGGTCATTATGCAATTTTATAAAGTTTAAGGACTAAATTGTAAAATATGGAAAAATTATGTTTTATGGCCAAAAATGCTTGGCCAAATCTTCATGTATATTTTTTCCATGATTTTAATGTTGATTATTAGCTGGTTTGATGACTTTTTGTGATGTTTTTCCATGTAGGAGTCAAAATACAAATTTAGAAAGTTTAGTGACTATTTTGCAAAATATTAAAATTTTTTTTTTCAAGGCTAAGGTGTTTGGCTGAATCCTTGTGGATGTGTGTACTGTGTTTTTCACGTCTATTTTTATTTGTTTGTTTTTATGATGTTTTTCTGGGGCTTAAAAGTAAATTTTGAAAGGTTTAGGGATGAAATAGCAAATTACAGTATTTAGGGTTAAAATGGTCATTGATGTGACCTTTAAATATTTTTATTATTCCTATGGCCTTCCAGAGGGATATAGAAATTTGTAAAACCTTTTGTATCCTCTTGATTTTTCATACGGTACGAAATGAAATTTTTAAAAGCTTAGGGGCTTAATTGTAATTTTTATTTTTTAAGCCAATTTTAGGATTCTAATTTCCTTGTTTAGGGTAAATTCATCATTTCATTATCGTATTAGTGTTTGTTAGGGTTATTGGGATACTTTCACATCGAAAGCATACCCTAATGGTATTTTGGTAATTTTGCTTAAAAATTGAGTCCTTGATAGTAACTTGGATACTTTTATGCCAAAGGTGTATATTTAGAATAGGTTTGTCATTTCATCACCATATTAGTGTTCATTAAGGCGTTGAGATACTTTCACGTTGAAGGTATACCCTAAGGGCATTTTAGTAATTTTGCCTAAAATTGAGTATTAGATAGTAACCGGGATGCATTTATGCCAAAGGTGCATATTTTGGATGGGTTTGTCATTTCATCAGCATACTAGTATCCATTAGGGTACCTGATACTTTCATGTCGAAAGTATACTCTATAGGCATTTTGCTAATTTTGCCTAAAATTGAGTCCTAGATAGTAACCGGGATGCTTTTATGCCAAATGTGCATATTTAGGATATGTTTGTCATTTCATCACCATCTTAGTGTCCGTTAAGGTATCGAGATAATTTCACGTCGAATGTATACACTAGAGGCATTTTGGTAATTTTACCTAAAATCGAGTCTTAGGTAAGCATCATGATGTTTTTATGGCAAAGGTGCATTTTTAAGATAGTTCACACTTTTAGTATTAATTTCCAGCCTCTAGGGGTCACCGAGATACTTTTATGTTAAAAGTATATCCTAAGAGCATTTTAGTAATTTTGCATTAGAACCAAGTCTTATGTGTTTACTGGAATACTTTTATGTTGAAAGTACACATTAGGAATAGGTTCGTATTGGACTATTTTTTGGTCTTAGGATTAATATTCTTACGACAATCAGATATTTTTTTAAAACTAAGGTAATGTCTTCTAGTTAAATTAATGCGTGAAATTCCTATCAGAATATGCGAGGAGTTTTACGGAGTTCTTTAATAATGAGACACCCTTTTTAAAATGAAAGTTAGGATTTATCAATTTTTGTAAAAAATACAACCTTTCATATTCCATAGGTTCTCCAACGGGGTACGATAGAGAATGATAAAAGCTTTCGTGTTCTCTTGGTTCTCTAGGAGGGTATGGATGATTTTCAAATATATTAAAAGCCTGATTTTCCCATTCGGAATAATAAATTTGTTTCATAAAATTTAATTTTTAAACATAGGAATTAATATTAAATATTAAATATTGAAACCAAATAAAAATAAAAATTTAAATTAATATATGATTAGTAAGGTATCAATTATCAAGCATTACGAGAAGGACGATTCGTACTTATGATTGTAACCGACTCCTAGACCCTTTTATACGATCTCTGGTTTGAGCGCAGACCTCGGAGTTTGTTTTTATAGGTTTCATAATCCTTAAAATATAAACTTCGGCAAGTGACCAATCTTACCAAGCCAAAAAAGATTTGTGGCAACTCCAAATAAATGATCGTTTTATAATAACTATTTAGAGAAGTCAAGTGAGCGATTCATCTCGACAACTCAGTCCCTAGACATGAAAAATATAAAAATGATAGTAATAATGATAGGCCCCTTAAAAATTAATAAAATAAAAGAATAATGATATATAGATATATATAGAAATGCTGGGTACATCGATTATTTTAAGTCGAGCTGGTCAGGATCATATCCAAGCCATGTTGCGACAGTTATGTCATTATAAATCTTGAAATTAATAACAATAATAGATCAATGTACAGACAATCAATCAAATTATATTTCTTAATTTTACACCGCAATAATCAATTCATGTAACAATCTTTATTAAACAAATATTTACCTCAACTAATAAATTCATATAATAATAACATATTTATCTAAAATAATATGTTCACATAACAATAATTGGCTTAACATAATAATAAAACTTATAAAAATTTCGCATAACAATAATTTCAAATTTTACGTAACAAATATTTATCTAAAATAAATAATTCTTGTTACAGTATAACCAATAGGGCTAGCATAAAAATAATTACAAATTTAACCAATTTAGCGCAAAGCATGTCAATATTTTTAAGTTGAAAATGGAAGCGTAAAAAAATTCTAACCTTCCTTCATGGAAAAATATTTTAAAATATAAATAAAGGGAAAAGTGAAAATGCCAGTTTGGGTGCTGTTTTTATGCTTAAATCGCCAATATTTATGGCGTTTATTTAACTAAATCGCTAAAGGGCTTGACATTTTCTACGTGCAAATGCTTGAACTGATGGCGTTTCCGTGTGGAAAATGCCAAATTCATTTGGCACTTTTGCTTTCGAAGTTCTAAGCGTCTTGATGTTTTGGACGTGGCAAAAATATTAGTAATTTGGTAAAATGTTAAGAGACAGCATTTTGGTAATTAGTTTAACTAACAGAGGTAATTTGATCCAAAAGCTTGTTATATGAACTGATCTACTCATATTAATTACAAATTAAACCTCTTCGATTTTGAATCTTACTAATTAAGCACCTCAATTTTATAAGTATCATGATATAAATCTGTTATAAATTTTTTGAATATCACATGGCGTCACGCTTCACTTCACATAGCATGCCGACTTCTCCTTTTCTAATTTTCATATAATTATTTAAGTATTATATTAACTTGCTCGCTTCTCTTTCTCTTTATTAACTTTATCTACATTTTTTTATAATAATAAAAACTGGAGCCACGTAAAAAGGTTTGATGATGTCGGCACCTGAATGCAATTTATATTATTTTTTGGCCAAACGTCATTGCAATTTATATTATTTGATATGTGCAATAGGATTATGAGTGTGAATAAAAATAAATATATATTACTATTTTTTGAGGAATCATTTAAACTAGTTTTATGCACAATTACACATCCACCGTACATGTAATTATCTTAATCTATGCTCAAAAAAAATTAAAAGATTAAAAAATTTTTAATTATCTTAATCTTAAAATATAAAATAAAAATAATATAATTACAAACATACTTTTAAGATAGAAAATACTTAAAGTTAATTGATGGATTTTAAAATTTTGATTTTTATTTTAATTTCATAAACATAAAATTGTATTATAATCATATTAAAATAATTTTTTTATAAAATGATTTTATTTTTATCAATTTTATAATTAAATTGATATTATTTGACTGAAAATTTATTCAATAAAAATTTCTATAGTATAATACTAAAAGAAATGTGGTATTCTTTAGATATTAATCACGTTTCCGAACACTGATTCGGCCGTTTAGCTGTCTAGTTTAATACCGATCACTTGTCCATAGTTTTGTTTATATTTTAATCCCGCAATGTTTGAAATTAAATTAATCGTACAAGTTGGCATGGAATGTATCCATCGTAAATTAATTTAAACTATTAATTAGAATATATGCATGGAAATAATCAAATGGACTGACTGCCCTATCAACTCTAAAAGTTGAGTGCTTTACTTTCTTTAACAAACAAAATAATACTCAACTTATGTGACTACTTTTAGGCACCCACCATATAATGTCTGCACTAATTTCATTGCTAAGGCCAAAGGTAAGCTGCTTTATTTCGACCTGGGAACGGACTTTGATTACTTTACTCATGCTTTGCTGTACAGGATCAATACAATCCCTCGTAAGTTTCTAACTAATAATTTTAGATAGGACACTAATATAAAACAAAAAAAAATTAATTAAATATAAATACAATATATAAATATAGTAAAATACATATAATTATAAATTATTAAAATATTAAAATTTATATAAATATTTAATAATTTAATACAATAATAATAAAAAAATATCATAAAAATAATACGAATATACAAATTTTTTAAATCAACTTTATCATTTATCATGTGATAAAACTTGCGTATCCACGCCTATCTCTTCCTTCATTTCTTATGCAACAAAAAAAAAAAAAAATCTCGAGTATACTAAAAGTTGAAGTTCCGTTTGGCCATTTACTTATATTACTATTTTCGCTGTCACATATTTTGCATCTAAATACATATTGTAATTATATATTATTAATATATTTAAAAGTAAGATTACGAAATATAAATGTATTATTTTTAATTCATAATTGATTTAAGAATAAAGATCTAAATCTTTTAATATTATATAAACTCAATTTGTGTGAAAT
>JBBYHL010000005.1:20277258-20307226 GCA_038381835.1 Adansonia madagascariensis
TAAAACGATTTTTCTTGACTTGATATTAACTCAAACATATCTCAAAAATATTCTAAGTATAAATATACATTTTGGAACATACATTTTTGAGAAAATACAAACTTAGAACTTTTTCAAAATGTTTTTCAATTTTAACACAAATACCAAGTTAATTATAAATTAATTTGGCTTAAGTTGTTTGTTATATCAAAACCGAATTCAAAGTTAACAAAAAGGATATTTCCATGTTTGTTTGAAATTGAAGTTTCTTATGCTGATTTCGAGGCTTATGTTAAGAGAACGCTTATCAAAGTGTGAATTCCCTTTACTGCTATCTAGCTTAACATGATGTGACGAAAGACTAGTAGCAATAGTCAAATTCGGTTTGATCTAAAGTACATTGACATTAAGGAAGTTTTGAACTCTTTTTTTGAGTGCATTGTAGTTTTCTATAAAATGCCTTTGTAACCACACATAGCAATTATAATGGGCATTGAAGTTGTACCATTTAGGATAAGGGGGTTTGTGGGGATGAATGTTTATAGGAACAATGAGCCAATTTTGGAACAGGCAAGAGTAGAATTCTTTATAGGTCATTGAGATTGAGTCAAATTGGGAATTTTCTTTATCTTCCTGTGGTCTTCTCTCGATATGGACACCAAAAGGCAATCAGGCCATGCAGGGAAAACCAAAATGGTTGGAGGGTGGGCTATTTTGCACAGGTGCAGAGTTAGAAGGGTTTACTTTAATCATATGAATAGGCCAGGATTAGAATCTTCACCTAGCAATATACTTAAACTAATTTTCAAGTCATCTAATGCAGAAGGTTGGGCTAAAGATAAAGGCTATTTTTGAGGGACACTAATAAGATCTTTGATAATTTTTTTCAATTTAAAGAGTTGTTCCTTTATCTTTTGGATCTTGTGTCTCATTCCTCCAACTATTCTCTCTAAAACACTCAATTTCTTTTTCAAATCAATCACCCATACTTTCATTCTTTGGATTCTTTAAGGATGATGATGTTCCTACAAAAAGCTTTTTTCTTGTCCTATGGAGACCCTCGACCATTCTCCCCAATTTGTTAGGTTGATTTCACCCTCCAAGCTTTATGCTCGAATTCTTGTTGAATGCACTCTATGCACCAATTCTTGCATTTAATTGGTTCCCCATGTTTTTATCCCTTCAATGTAATAAACAAATGGGTTTAATGTAACACACACACAATAAAACATATGAAATGCAAGAGTGTTTAGAGGAAATTTGTTGGTGCATGCACAAAACATGAATGTTGTGCAAAAAATGTAAAAAATCAAAGAATTGAAAATCTTAACACAACTTTTTATTCATCATATGACACGGTGTCTTAAAATTTTGACCACTCTTTTATTTTCTTTTTCTTTTTTCTTTTCATTTTTATTTTTTCTTATCTTTTTCATTCTTCTTAATTTTTACTTTTCCTAAAAAATCACTTTTCTCATTAACAAAAGTGGCTAAGAAAAAAAAAATTTTTCCTATAGCTTTTTTTTATTATTCATTTTTTTTTGTTTTTTCAAAAATTTTTTCTTTTTTATTATCAAGGAAAGAATCTAAATAAACCTTATTTTGGCTATGGGAATTTTTACTTTAAACAATAAAAAGCAATATAATATTTGCTAAAAATTTGCTTTGAAAAAATTTGCCAAGGCATCACAATGCCTTTATGGTGGACGAGAAAATAAAAATGCAATGACATTCATCATCACCCTACAAATCATGCTATAAAAATGAGAAAAGAGATAAGAAGTGTTCCCCTATGTGAACCTAGATTTGGGTAGATTCTAGGAGAAGTCTAGCATGGCTTTACCTAGGTTGGCCGTTATGGTTCACTCCATGAGGCTCTCGTTGAACATCTAAATAAGTTCTTAAATTGCTCCTTAAGTCTAAGAAATAACAAAATGAGGTACCTAAATCCTTACCCCATGCAACTTTCTATCCAAAAGGGTTTAATTTAAGTGGGAGCATTTTTCAAGCCTTATGACGAAGCTACCTCCTTGGAAAAGTGTAGCAATTTACACTCGGTAGGTTTTTCACTGGCCTAGATAGATGCTAACACATTAGAAGGCAAAGCTACTTAACCTTTACCTATAATAGTAGATTAGCTATGCCCCATTCCATATATCTGAAGGAGAATCTAATGCATATACATGTGTACAGTATGCAAATGATCAAACAAACCTTTTACTACCTATTCTAAAACCCTTATGCAAAAAGCTTAAATAACAACATAATGTTATAATAGAAAAATAAATGGCAAGAAGTAAATAAGTCCAATGAAAATGATAATAATGCATGAATTATAACCTAAGAAACAAGATATTAGATAACACATGATTAATTTTAGGCCTGACTCTTTACATTCTTTGGCGAAGTCACCAAGTTGTCATACTAGACATGGACGAATAAATTTTCCTTTTTTCTTTTCTTCATATTAGAATGAGATTTAATCATTAGATCAAATCACTTATTCGACTTAACCCTAAATAGCCATTACAAAATGACCAGCTCAGAGTCAACACCAATCTATTTTGGCTAAGAAAGATTAGTCACCTACAATAGTTCATATTTTGATGGTCAGAAACCCTCATAATAAACTTTAAAGTCTAGTTAATATCCAAAGATTCATATGAAAAGGGTTTAGGAGCCGGTTATGCATGAAGTAAGACATATCCTTTTTATGATGCTCGCAAATCGATATGTATTAATCACATGTTATCCTAATTCTTAATTAAAATTGGTTTTAAAATTCTGGTGTCTAATTATAATTCCTTTATCTTGCCATTATTCAAAATGATATTATTATTCTAATTCTAAGTGAATCAATTTTCAATTAATTTTGAAAATGAAAATATTTTTCGTACCTTTTAAAAAAAACACTAGAGGAATATGTAAGTTGTATTCTTAGGAAAATTTGAAAATTTTAATTTATTTATTTAAAGAGAGTATTCCTTTGTTTAAAATAATCGATGCAATAACTTCCATATGCTAAAAGCATATTTATCTACTATTTTAACTCAGGGATATTGCCTCAAGTTTTATTAAAAATAAGTATGATAATTAATAAATATTCGTACTCAATTTTAGCATAATAACACCTAAAGACTTTAAAGGACATGCATTGATGCAAAAGTTCCTACATGACTCTAATGAACATATATTGACATAAAGGTTCCCACATAATCCTAGACTCAATTTAAACTATCATTATTGAAATGACCTTACTGGACATGTTTTGACACGAAAAATATCACATAACCCTAAGGATGCAGTTTTAAGTTGCTCTTACCTAAATGACCCTAGTGGAAATTTTTTGACACAAACTTTCCCACATGTTCCTAGACTCAGTCTTAAGGTATTATTACTAAAATAATCTTAATGGACCTGTTTCGACACGAAGGTTCCAACATGACCCTAAAATGCATGGAAATTACATAATAGTCTTTATATCATAGAAAATGTTCCAAAAAGTCCTAAATGCATGAAATAAAGTAGTTGGTACAAAATCATGGAAAATGATTAAAATAACCTGAAATGCATGAATTTGCCTAATGGTCCATAAATCATGGACAATGACCAAAATGATGCTAAAATACATGAATTGCATAATAACCTCTAAATCGTGGAAAATGCCCAAATTGGTGCTAAAATGCATGACATAGGATAGCTACCAATGGCAAAAACAAGGAAAATGACATAATGAAACAACCATAAATCATGCAAACTTATTTTCAAAGGCCTAAAAACAAGTTTTCTTGATGGACAACTAATTTTTATAAAATTTTTAACAAAAATAGCAAAGAAAACCAAAAGAAAACATTTAAATATCATAGCTCAAGATTTGGTCATAAACGTGGTTTTTACATATTTGGCTCAAACCCAATCACTTAAGCCATGGCTTAGGATCCTTAAGCTTATAAAAGGGAAAAAAATTATTGGTGTATGCCCTTGAACCAATCAGATTGGGACATGGGGTACATAGTTAATTAACCATATACATGCTACTATTTTATAGTGACAAAGGTTTTCCATCATGATAGTGGCATGATTGACTATCATGCAAACACTAATTGGATGAAGCCCTTGAAATACAATGGCCTTGCAAAGATAGTTATGAGTTATGACGATGAGATCTTTTACATTAAAATTGTGTTTCTAAAAATATTCCTACTCAATGTATTATCCAAACGAGGCATTGATAATGCACAGAGACTAGTATATGATAAGCCTCCATGCATAGGATACATGCAACTCTTTGATCTCATAAAAGTTGAAGTATATAGATACTTGGAGATAGCATATGAGTGCTTGTTTTGTAGAAATAAGTTCATTGAACGTGGCCCGTATGAGAACTACATTTAGTATTAGTCACTCAAGTGTTTATGGAATATGTTCTCATGTGGTAGTCATGTAAGTAGTCCTCAAACTTGAGATACCAAGTCATCTCATATGAAGAGTGTCATACTTAGATGGTACCAAATAAGTTATGGCATGATCCATACAGTAGATAAATGAGTGAACTAAAAAGGATTTGCTACTCCAAGTGACATTGTAGACATATCTTGAATGATCTTTACTATAGTTAATTGGATTAAAGCTCTGGCAAGAGCATAATGAATTATGAGTAATCGTTCATTGCAGATTCATGATCGTTAACCTTGAGTTGCAAGATCCAACAGGGATTAAAGCATGACTAGACACTGTACCGTGCTTTATGCTTATTCTGGGATATATAGTGAAAGGATCGTATTACACTAATGGCTGGTTATTGAAAGGTTTCAATGAGGTCACATCAACTTTTAAGCATTTAACTGGTCAAGATGGGTTGCTAAAACCTACTCTTGATCTAATATGACTAATGATATTAATTATGTTCATTGCCAACATGTTAGGAACCTAATTTTCACACACAATAGGATGATATTGTTGGATTAAAATAAGGATTTAATTAACTTTGACTTAATTAAATAAAAGATGATTAAATGAAGGATTTAATTGAAAAGTTCAATTAAGAATTAATTTAAAAAAATTTAAATGTTGTGAAATCTAAGATATTGTTGTCTTTTTTAAGACATAGTAGACATACATGTCTAGATAATGTCTAAATTAAGACATTACATGGTGGATAATGTCCTAGCCAAAATTCCTTGATAATCTTATCAAAATATTAATTTTTTAGATAATTCATATTAATAAGATTATTACTAAATTAAAATTATTTTAATCTAATTTATGATTTTTATTTAGATAAAAATTCATAAAAGGATATTTAATTAGCTAAAATAGGTTTCTATTTATTTATCCTAATTTAATTATGTGACAATAAAAGAAGATAAATTAAATTATTTATTTATTAAATATATAGTTTAATTTGGATTCAACTCCATAAAAACCTAACCTAGCTCACCAAGCTAAAATTAAGTCTAGGTTCATGGTGTTTTGGCTTAATTCATTAGTCCCTTTTTATGTACAAGGTTCGACCATCATAGTGAGGATATTTGGGATCAAATCAAATTACTTAAGGTGAAAGAGTTTCATCTATGTAAGGAAGTGTGATTTGATAAAAACTCTTCTAAGAGCAAGATTAAATTTGGCCAAGTGACAATAGAAAAGAACAACTAATGGTTTGGTGAGAGATTGAAACACTTTTGAAGTGAACTAGTATTGAGAAAAGTTTCTTTCAAAGTCCTCCTAAGTTTCGCCACTTTAAAGGGTAGGAAACCACCATTGTCGTGTGCCATTCTTCTTCCTTCCTTGTGCATTCTTCCCTTTCATCTAGAGTAAACACCATTCTAAAAGTGTTTTTGGATTAGGTGAAGGAAAAAGCAAATCACAGTTATCTTTTTATTAAGACTCATTGAATCTTTTGGTTGGCACCGAAGAACTGCTAATCCTTGAGAAGGCTCCCATTATCCTCTGTGTATATTACTATTAGAGGCAAGACAAGTGTGTTACTCATGACCTCATAGATTTGATTAGACATCATGGGTGCCCCTTTTTAGGAATCCTTTAGATTGGATTTGATTATAGATTACAAGATCAGTAAGTTAGGTAACTTCTTATTAGATATATGATTTAATTTTAATTAAATCCATTTTAATTTACTACATGTTGATTTCCTCGTAAAGATTCCTAGAAAAGTTTGGCTACTTTTGTGTTCAAGGTTTTAACTGCCAATTTATAATATTATGCAAATTTTTAAATGCAATTATTGCATGAAGCTGGACTTTATCAAGAATACAAATTCTTAGCAAAAGCATATGTTGGAAAAGAGATGAAACTAAGCAAGAAAACTACCTACAAATAGACTTGGATGATCTCTTTTTTCTTTATTTTTTTTATTCTTTTTTTCTCCTTTTTTCTTTTTGTTTTTTCTCAATTGAAAACCAAATATTTTAGGAGGGTTTAAATCTCCCTTAGCTGATCAACCATAATTCTTATGTGCTTCTATTAAAATTTTGACAACTTACCTAAGCTTGCTTGTTAGCATCTCTCCAAGATTTGGTGTTTTGATTAAAAGACTGAAACCTTCTTATTGAGGCATGGTTTTAGTTGAGCTAAGTGGACAAACTCAGTTACATGTCTCTAAGGAGAAACCCTTGCTCAAAATGATTATATCTTAGTTCCATGCAAGAAAAGGCTTTTAACTCTAACCCAAAATAGCATTGCGTTGAATTTCAATTGACCTAAACTGGAAATAATCAAAAAAATAATTAGACTAAATGCTATTTGGTTTCCAAGAATAATTAGAGCATAAATTTACTTATTCCAAGTTCATTCAAGCTTTAAGGGCTTAAGCTATATGGGTGGTTCTACTTCGTTTTAATGTAAAAATGTTAGTAAAATACCCTTGCATAACTATAAAGTAATAAAAGGCCATTAGAAAGATGAAACGTAAGAAATTATAGGTGAAAAAGCTTATTCTTGGTGAAAAATGTCACATAGTATCATTTATTTGGTGTTTGTATCAATACATTTACTTTCTGAATTGAAAAATTCATGAAAAACCAACATTGTATTGATACAAATCACATTGTATCGATATAATGTATTCCTAGGTCCTAAAAAGACTAAAATCTAATGATTATCAATACATTAATTAAATATATTCATACATCTTTGTTCAATTTTATGAAAAATGACTTTTTTTACCTTCCAAGGGTTTCCATTTGTTCAATTAGGTCCCTAGGCACTCCAAATCTTCCAAATAAATCTCAGAATGTCAAAAATTGATCATGGAAGAAAACAAGGTGCTTTTCGCTCAAAGTCTCGAATTATGCTTAATTGGTTTTGCATAGGGCCTGGATGAAATTCGTGTCTACATTTGTTCTCTAACAAGTAACTATATGCTGCCTACAGGTATCCTAATAAGAACTAATTGTATGCTCTCATAAGCAAGATAGTTTAGCATACACAAGTGTATGCGCATTATCAATGCCCTGTCTTAATAATATATTGACTAAGAACTATAGTTTAGAAATCGCTTTGATGCTTATTAGGTTTCATAACTGCACATTACAATCTAATGCAAAACCATATGAGTCTTTTTGGCTTTATCCAATTAGTACTTAACTATTATTTGTTATTGCACTAACATGAATGAAAACCTTGTATCATTAAAATAAAGTGATAGAGTGCTTTATTAATTATATATCTCATTTTTAATCTAATTGGCTTAAAGGAATATATTAACATAAAATGGCTATATTTTAAAGAATAAATAAGAGTATAAAACTAAGATTAAAAGCTGGTAAGACATATAAAAAGAAGTACCACTAATTAGTTATTATTCAATTATTTGTCACAAAGGACAAGTAATACTTTATATTAAGTTTCTTTTCATATCTCTAAAATCCTCATGAGTTTAGAATCTTTAGATGGTGGATTCATCATGATATGTGATGTTAAAGTTATAAGTAAAAAATATAATTTACTTTTTCATATAATTATTATTTCATCATATATATAAAAATATATTTTAAATTTTAAATTTTAACTAAATTCATAAAAGTGATATTAGAATAAAATTGGTAATTAAAGTTTTTTCTTATTTAATTACAATTTTATCATTCTTATTTTTAGTATTAAATCCAAGTTTGGTTTAGGTTTCTTCAAGCTCTTTTTTTTTTTGTTTGAATCATTTTGGATTAAAGTTCAAGTTTTCTTAAAATCAAAATTTTGGCTTTTTGATGAAATTGAGTTTAAGCAAGTTTGATTCAAAATTTATCAAATGAATTTTCAAGCTTGGGTTTATTTTGCTATCTCTAAGTTTTATAAGGGTTAAAGCCCCTACCTGGTCCCTATGTTATAATCAAGGGAGCAATTTGTCCCTCTGTCATCAAAATTAATATTTTAGTTCTTGTACCTTAAAAAATATAGCAAAATAGTAAATTGCCTAACCACAATAAATTGGAATTGTCAATTTACTGACGTGTCATATTGACATGGAATTTTTTCATTTACACCAAAAAGGTTAAAGTAGTGGAAAGATCCTAGTACTATAAGGAAAGTGTAAATTAGACCTTGTACTCCAACTTTATGTAATTTAATTTTTATACTTTTCATATTGAAGCAAAAAGAAAATAGTGTAAACACTTTTTGTTAAAATAATGACATGACAACTTTTGGCAATATGTTCACTTGGCATATTAATTGTTGGGAAAAAATTTAAAAAATAATTTTTTTTGTTGACAAGAAAAATGAAAATAAAAAAGAAACCAATGTTTTTTTGGTAAATAGATAGAATATCGTTGTATATACTAAATAACCCTTATGTTAATCATTTCAGTAAATACTCAATATGCTCATATGTATATAATTATATCATTAAAACAATTATTACATGTATAATTGAATTTATGTTTGTTATTATCTTTGGCCATTGTAAAAAAAATTACATCGCATTTTCTCCACCCAAACCTAATATTTTTATCTATTTCTTTGTCCCGTTCCTTGGAAGGAGTCTCTAATAATTGTTTTGGTATATAATTTGAGTTAAAACAATGTAAATGGCTTCCAATTTAAGCACATATAAGATAAAGCGCTTAAAAATTATAATGGTTAAAATGTCAAAAGACTAAGATAAAATAATTTGGGTTAAAAATAATAATTTCATTTAAAAATAAAATTTATTTCATATAAGATATTAGTAAAAACTTTTTAGGCCATTTAATTTTTTTTTCATTTTCTGCATCAGCAACAAATAGTTTTTGTATATATAACAATAAACTGTCTATTTATAAAGAGAAGTTTGGTTTCTTCTTTTTCTTTTTTTTTTTTTTCATTTTTGATCAACAGTAGAATTAATTTTTAAAATTTTTTGTTTGCATTTAATGTGTAAGGTTAGCATATGGTCATAAGTTAACTTATCATATCATTATTTTAACCAAAAAAGTATCAATAATGGTAATAATTTTACTTTTTTACTTCAAAATTAAAAGTATAAAAATTAAATTACATAAATTTAAAGTAAAAAAACTAATTTATGCATCTTTCAGTAAATAAAAGTTACATGTCAATATACTAATTTTTCCTGTGTACAATCGTTAGTTAATTTATTGGGCATTTTTATATAAATATTATAAATTATTTATTTATTTCTCAATTTACTATGCTTTTCAAATTAATTCCCAAAATGTGCTTTTTTTTCTATGTATGCTGAGAACTCGCCGTGAGAAAAAGCGAGTTCTTGGGTCATTGAGAACTCACCATTCAGTATGGCGAGTTCCCAACGAGGAAGCCAGTAAATAGCATGAGTAACTCGCCACGGTAGATGGTGAGTTCCCACTTTAAAAAAATTTCAAAAAAGTGAAACAAGTAAATAGTTATTAAATAAAAGTAAAAGTCAAAAAAATAATTTTAAAAAAGAAAATAATACTTATTAAAATTATTAATAAGAAGATTGAAATTATCTATCTACCCCTCTTTAGTCTGTTGACCGACTCTCTCTCATATATATATTTTTACATAAATTATGTATAAATATATAAATTATCTATCGTGTCAGAAGAAATCTGATTTATCTAACTATAAATTTGAAATTGTATCATTTATCTTATTATTATAAAAAAAACATATATATGTTGGGAACTCGCCTTCTAACATGACAGATAATATTTGACTAATAACTACTAGATTTCTTGAAACCCGAGAGATGCGACAGATGCATGTGAAATCAGATTCCTTCTGATACGATAGATAATTTATATATTTATACATAATTTATGTAAAATATATATATGAGAGAGAGTCGATTAGCAGACCAAATAGAGGTAGATAGATAATTTTAATCTCTTTATTAATAATTTTAATAAGTATTATTTTTTTTTGAAATTATTTTTTTTACTTTTACTTTTTTTAATAACTATTTGCTTGTTTTACTTTTTAAAAATTTTTCTTCTATTTGGGTTAAAAACTCGCCATTGATGGCGAGTTCCTAGCTGTTGAAAACTCGAGTTCTCAGTATTAATTTTGTTCTTCGTTGAGAATTTGCCATACCATATGGCAAGTTCTCAATAAATAATGTTGCCTCTTCTCCTGGCGAGTTCTCACTTAAAAAAATATATATTTTAAAAATTAATTTAAAAATTATTACAAAATAAAAAATAAAAAAATTATAATATTTGTATAAAAACCCCTAATTTATTGACGATAGTTTAAAAAAAAAGGAAAAAAAAAAGAAGAAAAATCACAAAACTACGCCGACAAAGGGAAAAAAAAAATAATAAGGGAAGCGAAAAACTTGGCAGAAGACTAAAACCCGCTGCTTCTCACTAAACACCCAAAAGTAAAAACCCAAAGCCAACTCTGCAAAACTCTGGGTCTCAGTCTGAGAGAGAAGATAGAGAGGCGATGGGTGCTATAGAGATAGAGAGACCCACATTACGAATCACCAACATACCTCAAACCGCCGTAGCAAGAGACCTCTTAGAGTTCCTCGAGTCCAAGCTCGGCCCTGACACCGTCTTCGCTATTGAAATCTCAACCGACCGCAACAACTGGAAGTCCCGTGGTTTCGGTAGAGTCCAGTTCGCCACTCTCGAATCCAAGTCCGAAGCCCATCTTCTCTCCCTCCAAAACCACCTCGTTTTCAAGTCCCATTGTCTTAGACTATCTAAAACTTATGAGGACATCATTCCCAGGCCCATCAAGGCCGAGCACAGGCTCGATGGTGGGGTTCTCCATGTGGGTTTTATGGTTCAAGATGATTGCTTGCGTGTGTTGGAGCGGTGGGAGGGAGTTAGGGGGTGGATCATGCCTGAGAGAAGGAGACTGGAGTTTTGGGTGTGGAGTGATGGGGAATGTTACAAGCTTGAAGTACTGTTTGATGATATTTTGGAGACTCTTGGGTGTTGCTTCAATGACTCCGCATTCAATGGTGTTCTCTTCAGGGTATGATTTTTCGTCTCCATTACTACTAACCAATTAAACCTTAGTGTTTTGCTTTATTAAAAGGTTGATTATTTGCTTGTAAGTTAGCATTTTTAGCTTATTCCTATGTTTACTATCATTCTTTTAATCGGTATGTGAAACCTGGTAACAGAGCCTTACGGGATTGGTGATTATTATGCATTTTATGTTTTAGGTTTTTAGATTGTCCCAAAAGTTGTTGATATGATAATATGCTGCCCTTACGTCTGTTCCTAGTTTCCAATTTTGTTGCCATATTAACTGCTGATTCCCCTCTTTTTTTTTTTTTTTTTTTTTTTTTGTTGTTGTTGTTAGTAAAAGGCTTAATTTTTGTTTTTCGCCTAGGACTTGACCATGATGCACGTATGCAAATCAATTATTAGTAGTGGATGTGATTTGTTTCTAGAAAGTCAAGTAGCATGAATCCTTCATTGCTTTTCTAAATTGCCATTGATTTGGTGTGGATTAAAAGTGTAGCTTCTCCCCCCCCCCCCACGAAGCTGTTCATTACTGCATTGGATATCATATGCTAGTTGTGAGCATGAAGCTTTTATCGAGTAGGGAAGATCCCTCAAAGGCAAAACAGTCGAATGAGCATAAAGTTCATTAATCTTGTTAAATAATAGTAAAAATTAACTGTTCTCTCCATTTTTACACAATTTACCTCGAAAATACCTGTGGATTGTCAGACTGTGAAACCTTGACAAATCAGAGCAAGAGAAGAGGACAAATTGGTATTAAGGTATGATGAAATTTCATCATATATTGAACTGTTGACAGATTAATGAGCTTGATAATGTCGCTTTTCATTGCTATAAAATCAATTCATATTTTCATCTTGGAGCTTCATTGATTTAGTAATGCCATGCAAGGAATAGTACCCAAAAAAATGCTTGTATGTAATATACTGTCGAGGTTACATATTTAAAAAATTATTAATTTTATTAAAATTTACATTTTTTATATTATCATTCACGTTGATTGGCACCAGAGTACAATTTGTTGTGGTCTAAAAAATATATTAACAACTATTTACAGGTCAAGTATGCTCCAAGGATATATCAAAAGGTATCTGGACCAAATCTAGCTTCAAAATTCTATACTGATCGGTACCATATGTGCAAGGAGAATTTTGATTTTCTTTGGGTTCGCACAACTGACTTTTCAACTATAAAGTCCATTGGACAATCAACTTCGTTCTATTGGGAACTTAATGCAGGATTATCAATGGCAGATGTGTCTATATGTTTCCCTTGTTTCAGAGAAGACATGAAAGGTCCATTTCTGGTGGGTGGAGAAGATTTCTCATCTGCATCTGAACTTGTTCCATTAGTGAAGTGCCCATCAGATTTCAAGTTAGCATATGAGATCCTTTTTCAGTTAAATTCCCTTATTCATGCTCAAAAAATTAGTATTGCTACAGTAGACACGGATCTGATAGATATCCTTGATGATTTGCCTGTTGAAACTGCTGTAATGATTCTGCATAAGTTTCACAAGCTACAGTCCCCTTGCTATAATCCTGTGTCATTTGTGAGGACAAAATTACATTCCCCAGAAAGAAACTTCCAAAATCTTCCTTTATCATCATTCAAAAGGTTAATAGATCACAATGTCATGAGTTGTCACAGAGCCCTAGTCACACCCACAAAGATTTATTGCTTGGGTCCTGAGTTTGAGACATCTAATTTTGTTGTAAAGAACTTTGCAGAATATGCTTCAGATTTCATGAGAGTCACTTTTGTTGAAGAAGATTGGAGTAAGCTTTCTACAACTGCCATTTCTCCTAATGTGCAGCTAGGTATATTTTCAAGACCTTTCAGAACTAAAATATATCACAGGATATTGTCTGTTCTTCAGAATGGGATTGTTATTGGAGATAAAAAATTTGAGTTTCTGGCATTTTCTGCCAGTCAGCTTCGATCAAATTCTGTCTGGATGTTTGCATCTAATGACAAGGTTAAAGCCGACGATATTAGAGAATGGATGGGATGCTTCAAGAAGATACGTAGCATATCTAAGTGTGCTGCAAGGATGGGTCAATTGTTTAGTTCTTCTTTCCCGACTCTTGTTGTCCCTGTGCAGGATGTGGAGATTATTCCTGATATTGAAGTTAACTCTGATGGCTTTGTTTACTGCTTCTCTGATGGTATTGGGAAAATTTCTTTGCCTTTTGCTAGGCAAGTTGCTGAGAAATGTGGGTTGGATCACACTCCATCAGCATTTCAAATAAGATATGGTGGTTATAAGGGTGTTGTTGTTGTTGACCGCAACTCCTTTCGGAAGATGTCTCTGCGTAGTAGCATGCTTAAGTTTGAATCTAAAATCCGGATGCTTAATGTCACCAAATGGAGTGAGTCCATGCCTTGCTTTTTAAATCGAGAAATTGTTTCTCTCTTGTCCACCTTGGGCATCAAGGATGAAGTTTTTGAGACAATGCAACAAGAACAACTGTGCCTGCTGGCCAAAATGCTGACAAATAGAGAAGCAGCTTTGGATGCCTTGCAGAGTTTAGGTGGAGTTGATTTCAAAAATATTCTGGTTCAAATGCTTCAATTTTATGAGCCAAATGTGGAACCTTACCTCTCAATGATGCTTCTGGCTCATTATGAGAGTCTACTGTCTGATTTAAAAAGCAGATGCCGGATATTTGTTCGAAAGGGACGGATCTTAGTTGGTTGTTTGGATGAAACTGGTATACTGAATTATGGTCAAGTTTATGTCTGTGTAAAAATGAAAAAAGCAGAACTAGAATGTGCAGACCAAAATTTCTTCCATAAGGTGGATAAGGAAAAGGCTGTAGTGATAGGGAAGGTGGTTGTCACAAAAAATCCTTGTCTTCATCCTGGGGATGTTAGAGTCCTCGAGGCTGTTTATGATGCTCGGTTAGAAGATAAAGGTTTGGTGGATTGCCTTGTCTTCCCCCAGAAAGGAGAAAGGTATGGCTCACAGGTTTAACGCTTATTTTTGTGTTCTTCATGGAACGGTCACTGCTCTCTTGTCTGAAGCAGTTGATTCCTCATGAATCTTATGTTTGTTCCTGTCATTTGTTCATGTCACTTTCCGTATTTGGGGTTGCTTATAAGATTTTGTGTGATTTGTTATGCCCCGGTAATGTTGCATTTGATGCTACTTAAAGCAATAAGAGGTGGTTACTGTTATATGTTTATGAACTTTAAATAGATAGGTGTGGCTAACACCTAACAATTTGTTCTTGCAGGCCTCATCCAAATGAATGCTCAGGTGGTGATCTTGATGGGGACCAGTTTTTCATAAGTTGGGACAGAGATCTTATTCCATGTCAAACTGATGCCCCAATGGACTACACTGGACGTAGACCTCGAATAATGGACCATGATGTGACCTTGGGGGTAATTTAACAATGAGCTGAATTTCCAATGTGATGAAACTGGGAAAGATTTTTATTTAGTTACATCTTATTTTTGCTCTTGCTGAAATTTGCAGGAAATTCAAAAGTTTTTCGTTGACTACATGATCAATGATACTTTAGGTGCCATTTCTACTGCACATTTAGTGCATGCTGATCGTGAACCAGATAAAGCACGCAGTGAAAATTGTCTAGCGTTGGCTACTCTTCACTCTATGGCTGTAGATTTTGCTAAAACAGGAGCACCAGCTGAGATGCCTCTTGCTCTGAAACCAAGGGAGTTTCCAGACTTCATGCAGAGGGGAGACAAACCCATGTATACTTCCACTGGGGTACTAGGCAAACTGTACCATGCTACAATCAACTCAAGTGTTCAAGCAAGGGCAAAGTGTGTTTGGTCAAAGCAGATGGCTGAAGCAGCTTATGATCATGAACTCGAAGTGAATGGTTTTGAGGCCTTCCTGTCAGTTGCACGGACTCATAAAGAAATTTATGAAGCGAAAATGAGCTTATTGATGAGCTATTATGAGGTAGAGAGTGAGGATGAGATCCTGACAGGTAATTTACGTAACAAAGCAATGTTTTTGCAGCGAGACAATAGGAAATATGGAGATACAAAGGAACGAATTGTGCTGTCCTTTAAGAGCCTACAGAGAGAAGCTAGAGAATGGTTTAAGACTAGCTGCAATGCTGATGAGCATCAGAGACTTGCCTCAGCATGGTATCACGTGACTTACCACCCGAATTACTTCCATGGAAGCATGAATTCGTTGAGCTTTCCATGGGTTGTCGGAGACATTTTACTTAAGGTAAAGTCCCAGAATAAGTTTCTGAAAAGTAGAGAAATTCAGAGAAACCGACCGGAATTCCTTAATGTCTATGTCAAGTCCCCGAGAAGGCCTACGACACCTGATGAATCCGGGGAGACCTGATTAGACATAGATCGATGACAAACCAAATGTAAGTTGGGATCACCAACCCCTTAATTCTAACCAACTTTGTATAAATACTAGATCTGACAATTCGTGTATTCTTATCATATTCGTATATTTTATTATGTTTAAAGGTTTTTATATTTATATCAATTTTGATAAGTTTATAATTCATATTAGATTGACTTAGATAATGTATTCGTGTCATATCATGTTTTTTTTTACTTCATTTCTGTATTATGTAATTGTATCAAATATTATCAAGACTATAATTAACTAAATTACTGTCTTCACTAAAGTAATCTATCTGGTTAGAATTTGTGGTGCATTTGTTTGAATAATCTCAACAGTGGTAGATTTTTCACCCCTTTGGCACTTTCTTCAGTTGGTTTAATTCTTTTCTCTTTATGATAAAAACAGTAAATTACACCTTTGCTATTTATAAGTTAATTTTTTAGGAAAAAATGTGCGAGTTGTACCATGAAACTCTCTCATGTTATGTATCGTGTTAATCTAAATTTTTAACTGCTAATTCGACAGCCTTATATATTTGCCACGAAACCATTAATTCTAATTCGTCGAGCTTATAGATCTGCCATTAAGACCTATTAATTGGTTAAGTTGGTTTGGGTTGGCTCAAATAGGTTTTTAAAATTTTTAGGTTCTGTTCATTTTAGATTTTAATTACTTTGGGTTCAGGTCATTTCGAATTTGATGCTTGAGTTATTTAAGTTTTGATCATCTCTATTCGGGTCAATCAAGTTTGATACTTGAGTTATTCAGATCATTCAAGATGAATTCATTAATTTTAAAATAAATCAAATCAAATTTTAAAAAATTATTATTGGATCAACTCAAATTTAATTAAAATTTATTGAAATATCGAAATTGTTTTTCAGATCCGCTAGTTTTGAAAGTTGATAGAGGTTTTTTTAAAGATTGGAGGAAAAAGTGTAAACCGAAGAAAATCGAAAATTTTGGAGTTTTATGGATTTTTTTTAAAAGGACCTAAAAGGATTTGTTCTTGGACTAGAATACGATTCAGCTTAGAATGTAACTCGGATGATGGGAGAATAAGATTCAGCCTAAATGTAGCCCGAACTAGAGGAGAAGAGAAGAAGAAGATAAAACAAAGTTAACCCACCAAGCTCAAGCTGTGGGCCCTTAAGTTTGAGCTCAAATAGGGGTGATAACAGTTTGATTCAGTTTTTTAAATTTTATAGTTAATGTGTAGTATTTTGATTTAAAAATTAAATAGCACCTATAATTGAACCAACCAAAATCGAATTCCAGTAGTTTGATTCATCAATTTTTAAATTTTGAAAAAAAAAAACTTTTTATATAGTATTTTAAGTTTTTCACTAATTTAGAAATAAAATATTTATTTTTAAATTATAAAAATAATTAATGATAAAATTTGGTTCGATTTGAATAATTGTAATTTTTAACTTATGAACTGAAAACCAAATCAACTATACTTAATTGCCGTTGAAATGAAATCATACAAAATTCAATAAAAATTGAATCGAAACTGAACTAAATATTATGGCTCAAAACTGTTCTTAATTTTCTTGATTTTTTTGCACCTCTAGGCCATTATTGAAAAAAGAGATTGGACTCATTGGTTCAAAAGGGACCGGCTAGGACAATGAGTCAAAGGTATATTAAAAACCAGATTTTATCAAACCATTTAGAAATGTTAAAATATTGAGATCAAAAACCAAAAAAACCAGTAGAATATAATTTTTTTTTTCTGTTTTTTAGAATTTTTATTTTTCTTTTGAATTTTTAGAATTTATTTATTTATATTTTTTAATTTTTTGAATTTTTAAATTTTTGAATTTTTGAATTTTTGTCTAATTTTTTTCTAATTTAAATTATTTTTATTTGTTAATTATTTAATATTTGGAAGTGGTTGGACTTGTAGTTGAATTGTTTGAATTGAAAACCCCTTATTCAAGCGGTTTGATCACCTATCAATTTTTTATTTCTTACCCTAAGCTCAGTTACTATAAAATTCAGGCCAAATCCAAGTCTTTATTGGGTATACTTTTCTTTGTTTTTTATTATTCACATATACATATTTACTCATTTATTTATCTATTTTTTCTAGATTTATTTACATTTTGCAGCAACAAATTCTCAAATGTCATTAATAAAAAAAAATTTATCTATTGAAAGATGAAGGATAAAAAATTGTGAGTTCTTAATAAATAAACATTAAAATGGAAGTAATTATTTTTTTGAAAAATTTTAAAAGGGATTTTAAAGGAAAATTAAAAGTATCAATTATTCTTTAAAACATCTCGAATTAAGATAACTAGGGGTATCTCCGGAAGTATTATGGTGCCTAAAAATTCATCTTTAGATAGATGATTTTTTTACAAAAATAATCTTCCATAAATAACTACAAAAATCTTCTCTTCAAAAATTAAAAGAAGGTAGAGAAAAAAAAAGAACAAATTCAAAATCAATTCAATTATATTAATTTTTTAGTTAGCATCATCTAGATTCATGAGAATCATAAAGATGCATGCAAATATGTGACGATCGAACTCTAAAGAACTTACAAGTAGTAATTTTAATAGTTGTTAAAGTGAAAATTTTCATTATAAATATTCTACAAAAAGTTTTAGAGTGTTAAGTGAAACTTTTCAATATAAAAAAAATTCTCATTCATTTTTTTGAAAAAAAAAAATATTTGTTTTTATAAAAAGGGAAAAATGATTTAAAACAAATAAAGTTTTTTAAAATAAATGAAGAGAATTACTTTTAAATTTAAAAATTAAAATCATTTTATTAAGGATAAAAGATTTTTTTCAAATAGTGTCATGGGCATGCGTAATCGTACTACTAGGCTCAAATTTATCTAGAGAGGTTATTTGGACATAATGATGCAAAGATTTTGAAAAAAGCAACTATAATGAACTTTGATAACAACACATTTAAAAACCTAAACTAAAAGGTTTGATGAACCACACAATCTAAATAAAAGTGAAAAAGAAATTGCTTTCACATTATTATTTTTAACAACATAAGCAACAGTTAGTTTTTCAGTTGGTGAATTTTTTGTTTTTCAAAAAGTAAATAGAAAGGAAAAGGAAAAATAAAAATAAAACTTATTTTCAAATTGAAAATTTTTATTTTTATGCTTTACAGATTTTTTGTTTTTCAAAAGGTAAAAAATTTGTTTATCTCATTTTTTATAATTTTTTATACTTAATAGTTATTATTTAACTTTTCAATCTCTTTCATTCTTATTTTTATTAATCAAAACATAATTTATAAATTTTGTTTTTAAGTATGAAAATTAGATTAATATTTGTGTTTTTTTTCTTTTTGATTTTAGTAAAATTTTAGAAACCTTTAATTGACGTGTCAAAAATCAATATTTAAAATTAGTATATCATATCACATTTACCACAAGTGATGCAAAATCTACTTGCACTAAATGACACAATATGTACACACAAATAACCCATTTTATCAATATAATATTTATTCAGTACATTGTTAATGGAATTTTTTAATTTTACAAATGATATTAAAAATCTGGGTAAATTCTTAATTTAAGATTAAACCTATTAGCGTTTGGGTATGGTTAAATATTTTTTTTGAGTTTAATTAAGGTGTAGCTTTTTTTAATTTGGTCAAATAAAGACTTTTGACAACTAAAAGGTGCATTTTAAGGACAACATTTGTCACAACGCGACAAGTGCAAACTTAATACGTCAGACTTGGACGAGTAAATTTTTTTCCTCATGTTGGGATTAAGTCATTGAAATGAATTGCATGCCCAATTTAACCCTAAATAGTTATTCAAAAGTGGCCAAAAGACTTCAAATTACTACTAATCTATTTTGGCTAGGTGAGATTGGTCATTTCTTGGAGTTCATCTTTTGAGGGTTACTAAACTTTCGAAAATAAACTTCAAGATCTAACTAGAAGTCACATGAAAAGGGTTTGAAAATCAATTATGTGTAAAGTGAGACGTGTCCCCTTCTCAACGCTTATAAATCAGTACTTATTAATTACTTGTTACCCTAAATCTTAATTTAAATTGGTTTTGATTTCTACTATTTAATTATAATTCTCGTACTTTCAAAATTTTCTACAGTAACATTATTATTCCGTTTAAAAGTAAATTGGATTTTTATTGATTTGAAAATCAAAGTGATCCATATCCCATTAGAGAACCCCATGGAAAGCAAAAGTTTTATTTTGTAAAATTTGAAAAATACCAATTTAGTTTTTCTAAAATGGATATCTCGTTATTAAAGTAATTGATAAAATCCCTTCCATTTATTGAGAGAAACCTACTAGCTATTTTAATTCGAGGACATTGCCTCCGTTATAAAAACATGTATTTTATTCAATAAAAATTAAGACTTGATCTAATCCTAGAAATAAAAATAGAGACCTAGGACTCAATTTCGATGGAAAGTATGAAACTAATCCTAATAACTCATTTTTGACAAAACTATAAAACTAACTTAAAAAAAAAGCTCAATTTTGACGAAGGCACTAAGTTAAACCCAATAGACTTGGTTTTGATGGAATGTACAAAACTAAACTTAAAAAGGCTTGACCTTGACAAAAGGTATGAAACTAAACCTAATGAGTTATATTTTAATAGAATTGACCCAATTACCCTAGAGGGGTAACTTCATGCTCAAAATGACCTAGATAACCCTATCATGCAATGATGAAAAAACAAGACCAGTTGATTCAACCAGTTCAACTAAGAGTTGACTGGTTCGACAGTTCAACAGTATATATATAACTGGAACTAGATAAAATCACTAAAAAATTAGGAACTAAAAATTGAAAAAACTGGTAGAACATGTAACATATTATATGTCTCTTTGGGCCTTTTTTAACCTAAACCTAATTTAATTTAAATCCATTTTTTATCCAAAAGCCCAAAATACAACCGAAATTTAAACCTAAATACAAAACAAAATTTAAAATTAAAACCTATTTATATTTTCTCCTATATTTCACAAATTAAATATTTATTTTATTTTATTTTATTTTATTTACTATATATAACAACAAAATAAAACGTACTTCAGTTTGAATCTAACCTTTGATCATCAATTAAAAAAAAGAAATAAGTTAAAATTTTAATGTAAGGCAGGCAATTTAATTTCCTTTTCTTTCATTTTTTATTATTTAGTGTTTAATGAAATAAGTATCCCTTTATGTAATATTATAATTAGAGTATTTTTTAATTATTTTTTCATTTTCTTTTAGTACTATCGTACCTTAATTGTTACTACATCACTACTAAAGGTTGTGTAATTTTATTTTCCATTGACACCTTTAAAATTGATTGCCAAGTTCAATATCTTTTTCCTTAAAATAAAAAAGAGATTTTTACTTAATAAATTATGAAAATTTTGCTAATTAGTCGTTAAGCTTTTGGCCAAGCATGGAATGGCTCAAAAATTTTCAAACTTTTCAAAATAATCCTTACACATTCGACCAAGCTTAGAAAGTACCCCTAAATGGGCTTAAAAATTATGGAACATGGCTTTTTCTTTCTCTTTAAAAAATGGCTTGCCTGACTTCTCCATCCAAGGCCTTAGCCTTCCATATCTCTAACTCTTCATGAAAGTTGTACATTTCTTTCGCCATTCCCTTGGAAATCTTATTGGAGCCCCTAGATATCATGATAAGCTTCATTTTCTTGTCTTATTCTACCTAGTCTGTCTTTATTAAATTATACTTTCCTTTTATTCTCTTGACTTCTTTTTCTTTGGCCTCAATCTTTGTTCTTAAATAGGTATCTTTTTTTGCAATACTCGATTCTCATCCCTTATTCTTTTCTACTTCCTAGCAGCTTCCTCCTTAATCAAATCTATCTTGGAAGGCATGATGGGCTCTGGTCAGAAAGAGACTCAAGGAACGGCTTTATTTGTACCAAGAAAGATCATGCTGCATCTACGAATTTTTCTCCAAGCATTATGTCCTAGAATAATTTGATCTATATAGGCATGTAACTCAGACTCATGTCTTTCCCTTCTTTTCAAAGCAGTTGCTTGAAGTGATTTTCTATAACTTTCTCCCTAATATTCAAGATTTGTGCTAGCTAGTCCTTAAGACATTAAAATAAACTACTGAAACCCATATTGTCTTCGTACCAGCAATGATGCTATCTCATAGTACCCTAAATACCAAGCAAAAGTATAAATAATAAATCCCAAAACCAATAGACAAAGGGCTTTGGCAAAAGCCAAAGTGCTCTCCATGTCATATCATCAAAAGCAAAGTTCTTGAATGCCTTAACCCATTGATTCTTCGTTCTTGACTTGGGCCATTCTTTCTTGATGAACTCTTGAAGAAGAACAAAATGCAAGAAATAAGGTTTGACCTTCTCGGCTTTTTCACCTAAAAATAACTTCGGGCCCAAATATACAATAACAAAGCACTCCCAAAAAATCTCCTTTAACCTTTCTTTCGGCATGTATCTAGTGCATGGATTATCTTAGCTAGAATGGTTAGGACTGGGTGCATATACCTTTCTAACTGGCTGAACAAGTCTACACTATTGCTTCTACATGTCTTAACACTCTTGAGAAGAAAACTAACCTATATATGGCTAGGGCAAATGTATCAAGGGCCTTCTTAGTGTTAAAGCATACTTTACATGTATTCTCATAGAAACTGCTAAGAAATAGCACTAGTGTTCCTTTTTTGCTTGATATAATGGTGGCCTAACTCAAAATCTATGTCAAGAATTTCACCTAATTTCTTATGGAAGCTAGTCAGATTATGTTTCTTACAGTAATAGGCCTCGTTTCCAAAAGTCTAAACCTGAGCAGAGCTAAAATTTCTTCCACAGATGGAGAAATAGTAGAATGAAGGATCCCAAAACTTGATCACTGCCTTGACCAACTGTTCATCAATTAGAATCTTAAGAAGGAACAAGATCTGCCCATATTTTTCAGTAAATCAAGTTTGCTTTACATTTTCTTATCCGTTCCATATCTCTGCTAGCTCTCCCAAATTATTTTGATAGAGGTCCATATGTGTAATCTTTGGCAACTCCAACATAAAACCCTTTGATATACAATCCGTGTGCTCATTCTGATCCAGTTCTCTTAATATGAACCTCCTAAAAGTCTTTGGAAATAATTACTATGTGTACTCATTCAACCATAAAGTTAAATGAAAATTAACATGAGTTAAAATTCTATTTTAAACTAAACGTTCCTAAATGCATATGGAAAATGCACCTCAACAAAAAGAATAAGTTAGTATCCAATAAGAAATATTAAATCAAATAATCATAAAATTTTGAAAATGAAAAGCAAAATAATTCTAAAATGTCTAAATAAATGAAAGTTATAAATTATCCAAATAAATTATCTAAATGAATGGAAATACTCAAATAAAAAGAGTAAAAAAGGAAATTTTATCCCTTCGTGTGCTCTTAATTTTTTTGGTGAATCTAAAATTAGACATGGTTTTGACTGGGTGGTCAATATGTTTCACTATATAAGGTTCAGGTTAGGCCTTTAAATAGGTTCTTGAATTGCTTCCCAAGCTCAGAAAGGACTAACGAGGTATCCTATCCTTATCTATCGTAGGTTTACATCAGAAAAGGTTTAATTCGAGTGGAAGTACCTTTCATGCCTGTAAAAAGGCTAGCACCTCAGGCAAGAATAGGAATTTACACTCGGTAGTCTTTTTACTAGCCAAGATAGAGGGTAACACCTTAGAAGGCAGAGATACTTTAGCTTCTTCTAAGATATTAGGTCACCTATGCCTTTTCCATAGATTTAGAGGAGAAACTATCGCAAGTTCTTTATGTGTGCGAAGGTATAAACAAACCTTTTTATGGCACAACATGGAAAATGATACCCCTATCCAAAATCCCCAAAAGAAAAAAGAAACACAAAAATGGATTAGTGGAAAATAAAGAGAAAAATTTTTAGAAATACCAGGAATCATAATTAAATATCATTTGAAATCGAAGCAATCAAAATTTAGTTAACATTTAATTTATTGTAGGGCTGACTCTCTAACTAGTCACCAGTGGAGTCGCCAAGTTGTCGCAGCATGGCCGAGGTACGAATCTTGACCAATCAGACTTGAAAAAGTGGGTGTACCCTTTGTTCCTATGTATATCTATATATCATTATTTCTTATTTTTAGGGCTATATCATTATTATTTTTTTATTTTTTGTGTCTGGGGACTGAGTTATTGAGATAAATCGCTCACTCAACTCTACCTTTAATAGTTATTACGAAATGACAATCTATCTATTTTGGCTAGGTAAGATTGGTCACCTATCGAAGTTTGCATTTTGAGGTTACATAACCCTAGAAAACAAATTTCGAGGTTTGCGATAAGACTAAAGATGGTGTGAAAAGATCTGGGAGTCGATTACAATTACGAGTAAAGAACGATTCCTCTTATAACACCTAAAAATCAGTGCCTTATAATCATCGTTAATTTAAATTAGAATTTTTATTTGGTTTCCATATCTAATATTTAATTGTGATTCTTAATTTTCAAAATTTTCCAATTTCTCAAATTTATTACTTCGTTACAAAAAATCAAGTTTTTAATTTTTTTAAAAATAAAAAAATCTTTCGTACCCCACCAGAGGACTAAAGGAACATGAAAGGTTTTATCATTATCTTTATTGCAACCCACCAGAGTATTAAAGGAATATGAAAGGTTTTTAAAAGTCGAAATATCTCTTACACCCCATCAGAGAGCTGGAGGAGTTTGGAAAGTTTTATTTTCACAAAATTAAAAAAAATCTTAATTTTCTCATTTTGAAAAAAGATATATATTATTAAAATAATATGTGAAACCTCTTTTATATGATGGGAGAAGTTCCACATACTACTTTAACTCGAGAAATTGCCTTAATTTTTTTGAACATTTGGTTTTACAATAAATAATAAATTTATCCTAAGATTCAGTTTCAACTACACGTACAAAACTAGACTCAAAGGATTTGAATATGGTCAATAAGACCAAAATGTCCCCTAAAGTGCATGAAATTATCCTACTAACTCTAAATGATTGAGTTTTAATGCAAAATTACTAAAAATGTCCCTAGGGTATCCTTTCAACGTGAAAGTATTCTGGTAACCCTAAAAGACTCGATACTATCATGAAAAATATAAACCTATCCCTGATATGCACCTTTGACATGAAAGTATCCTAGTGATCATATAGGACTCAGTTTAAAGGCAAATTACCAAAATACCTTTAAGATGTACCTTTGACATGAAAATATCATGGTAACCTTAAAAACCTAAAATGATAAGAAATGATAATGTTACCCTAAATCGGTAACTCGGATACCAAAGGTGACCTAAAATGCAAATATTGCTAATAGATCCTTAGATTCCTCAAAATTACACTTAAAATGGCAAAAAATGCAAGAAATGTTCCTAAAATGACCAAAATACCCTAGATAGGTAACTTAATATGAGAAATGACCTTTTTGACTCTAAAATGCAAGGCTTTAGCTAATCAACTAAAAACTTTTCTAACATTGCAATTTAATCCCAACATGATTTAAACTCAAAATTAAAACATCAAACACATCACAAAAAATGATGGAGATCACAGTCACAAGAAGCATTCGCTAAGCATTTTTGGCCTTGGAATAATTTTTTCATGTTTTGAAATCAAGTTTTCTAATTTTTTAAAATTACAAAAAGATCCCTAAAAGGCTAAAAATGCATGATATGTTTTTTAACATGTTAAAAATGAATGAAACACACCATTAGGGTTACATAAAGCTCTCAGCCAAGCATAAAAAGCCTCGAAATAATTTGTTTCATTTTTGAAATTTAATCTCTAGATTTTTCATAATTACAAAATAACCTAAAATATCAAAAACTTCACAAATGAACCTATACATGGTTTGGCTAACCTAGGAAATACCTTTCCAAGGCCTTAAAATTTTTTTTGTAAACTTATTTTTAAGCCCCTGTATGTTTTAAACATAACAATTAGTCCATCACAAAATCAGGTATGAAAAATTATCTAAGGCCGTGATCATTTCTGTCCAACACCAATAACAATAGGAATAAATTTTTTCAACACAACATCATGAATATCAACATAAATACGCTTCTCCAACCTTAGATATGCAAAAAAAAAATGAAAAATAAAGAATATATCAAAATATTTCATAAAAAATCAACATGAAAATAACACAAAAAATAACAAAAAATTTTATAGTCACAACATAATTTCTACAAAAAACATGCATTTCCTTGATGAAAATCACATTATTGCTAACAAATATCAAATTTAACAATTATATCAAGAAACTTTGGTCATGACCTTTATACTTGGCCTTTAAACATGGACTAAAATCCATGAGCACAAGTAATCCAAACACTAAATGAAAGGATCATGCATAAAATAAACAAAAATTAAAGATTTTACAAAAAAAACTAGACTGAAAAGCTTGAAAACTTAAGAAATTTTAGCCTTTTTTTAGTGTTTTTTGTTTATGGCAACATCAGGCCTCCAACTTGAAGCATTGTTCCCCTATTTAGAGGGGAAAAAATTTAGCCAAGGGTTAAAAAAATCCCCTTTGCTGAATGCTTCTAGCCTTTTTTTTAAATTTTTTTGTTAATTTTAACTTTTTAGATTTTTTAAGTGGTGATAAGATTTAATTGATTAATTTTGTGTTTTAATAATCTTAGTCAAGGGTTTAAATGTATGAGTCATGTGGGCTAGGTTTAGGCTTAATGATGATTTTGATAATATTAGCCTTCATGATAAAATTCAATCCTAATTCTCATGTAATTAAACTATCAAGTTCTGAAATTGAACATAATTATTCACAAATCTTTGAAAATGTAAGAAAAAATAAAATTTTAATTGCAAATTTCATTAAAAAATACAGTGGAGGGACTGAATTATCAAAATTAAAAGTTATAAATTGACAAATTTAATTACGAATTTATTCATGTAAAAGGCCCAATTAAATTTCCATATAAAAATTTTGAATCCAAAAGAATTGACAAAAATTTTAGAGAGGGAAAAAATTATTGGGCTTTATTGTAAATCAAAATGGGTTTATTAGGCCTTGGTGGAAAATTAATGGACTTGTTGGAATAAACAAAATTAAGTTTTTTGGGCTTGTAGAGAATAAAATGGGCTTAGTGGAAATCAAAAATAGGCTTGGCAAGCTTGTTGAGCTTGTTGAAAAATTAATAAGCTTATTGGGCCCACTAGCAAAATTTAAAATTTTTAAGCTCATTAAAGAAATTTAGCCCAGAGTAATATTAATAATAATAAAATCTTCTTATAAATTCCAAGTGTTGAACTCTAAAAGGAATTTTTTAAAAAATTTATGTGTAAGAAAAAAGCAATTTACAATCCTAAACTCATAAAATTTTGTGAAAAAATTCTTACAGAAGAAAATTGATATTTAATAAAAATGCATCACAAATTCAAAAAGCTATATCCAAGATATTTAGAACTTTAAATTTTGAAAAATCTTAAGGTAAAAATGTTCATATTTTGAAGATAAGAAAGTTTCAAAAATATGTTCAAATATTTATAGCAATGAATTAAATTAAACATATTACTCAAAATATTAATTTATAAAATAATAAAGATTAAAATATGAAATCTAAAACAAATTATACCTAAAAATTTTATGAGCAGAATATTTGCGATACTATGTAAAATTCAAAATTAGGTATTAAAATTGACAATTTAACATCTTATAGTATAAAATGCCAATTCATATGTTTTTATTGAATATTTTTTTATTGTTTAGAGTGTGTATCAGCATAAATACTACACGAGTATTAGTAAAAATCTATGATGATCGACTCTCAAAATTTCATGAAAAAATCTCCAAAATTCCTAAAAAAGAGAAATTCGATTGTGATATTGTCTATAGAAATGAATTTCAAAATTTGATAGGAAAATATATAAAAACTAATTTTTTCTTGAATATTCATCCTTTTTACAGAAGATTTATTCTCTACAACCCTTGAAATGGCAATTTTTTGTCAAGTGCATGTGTGGCCATTTATATATGACTAAAAGGCTTTGCAAATGCTCAATTTGCTTGGAGAAGGTTGACTTTTATTTTGGTGACCACTAGATTTTCAGTTTTAAATATTCAAGACTATTAGAGAAAGGGCTTGGACAAAATTAGGTGTTTATACTAATGGGCTAGGCACATGAATAGCCATATTTGGTGTGCTATTGGGCCAAAATATAAGTAAGTTAATATAAGGCCCAGTCTTGGACAAGCTAATTAAAATAGTTTTAATTGGGCTCTAACACAATCAAAGTGGCACCAAAACTTGAGGATGGGTGTGACTAACCCATTAGTCAAGCATAACCTAGTCTATGATGTATTTAAATACAATATTAAGGGTTTTTTGGTTGATAAGAAGCATCAAGAGAACTGTAGGAACATACCTTAAACTTTCTTAAGGGGTTTAGCACAACATTTATGCTTTTCTAAGCTTTTTTTGCTTTTCATGGTTTTTTTGAGTGATTTTGAATTGTTCTTGATACAATGTAAATAGAAAAATAGTTTTCTAGTAATGAGAGATTAGTTTTTCATAAAACTTGTGAAATTGGCCTAATCCTAAAATCTTCACTTTTCTAAGCATTCTTTATGTCGATTACTATTCTAAGTGATCTCAAAGCATTTTCGATCACAATGGAAGATAGAAAATCAGTTTTCTATCCTAATAAATCAACTGAAACAAAAATATTTGACTTTTGGATTGTTTATTGGCATATATGAAAACAACTACTTTCTTAAGGAGCTATTTTTCTTTGTTTTTGGCTTAATAGGTAAGGGAATCATTCTTGGATCATGTTGGATCTACATGTATTAAGGAGATTTCTTTTGGTTGAGGCTTTGCAGACACCTTATTTTGTTCAGGCTAATTTTTAGCAATTTGGGGCACGGACGTAAGAGAGGGTGATAATATAAGAAAAGTATTTTGAGGAGGTTAAGAAGGCCTATGGATCATATCAAAAGTAAATGTAAAGATGTGGCATCAAAGGACATAGTTCAAGGTGTTTAGGGACAAAAGATATGAAAAAATTCATAATTTTGCTTGAATGTATGATACATGGTTCCCATGAATCGATACAATGCTCTAACATGCCAAAAATTTTAAATGTCCCAATTTGTATTGATACAACATGTAAATGTATCAATACATGAGCTTCTATCTCGATACAAGAGCTCATGTATCAATACTAGGCCATGCCAAGACCAAAACATGCATTCTATAAAGAAATGTATTGATACATATCAACATGTATCAACACAATGGTTCATAGTATCGATACATTAGTTCATATTAGCGATACAATGATCATTGTATCGATACAATATTATCATTGTATCAATACACTCAAGGTTTTTGGACTAAACGTATTGATACATTCTGTAATGTATCGAAACATATAGGCCATTTTCCACGGTTTGGGCATTTTTTACTTGTCCACCATTGATCAAAAACTCAATTTTAACTCATTTCTTTTAAATTAATCATGAATGTGGACTTTTAAATTAATTAAAATATTTTTTTTGAAGTCCAAATTAGATAAAAAAGGTCAATTTTACATGATCACCCTACTCCTCCTTAGTTTGTTGACCAAGATCACATCAGCCACCCTATTTGCTAGAAAATCATTTCAGCATTTAAACAAGCCACTTATGTCCATCACATTAGTAGCAAGTTGCTCCCTACAACCACTCTATAGCCACCAAGCTGACATCACTTTGTCCCCCTTAAGAAATGACCAAAAACACCTCCAATTTGGCTCTAAATGCTGGTATAAGTAGGCCACTGATATCTCAGCTAAAAAAGGTTAGATTCCAACTTGTTTTCAGCTTCCAAAACATATTCCTACAACAAGAAAACTAGAATCTCGTAGCTCTTCACTCACCACCCAAAAATAGCCATAAAACATTTATTCCCAACCATTACACATTTTAAAAATCACCCTTATCCATACCAGAACCAAAACCTCATTGTGTTTCTCTTTTTCTTACTTATTAACAACAAGGAAAGGAGGAAAATTCAATCTCTGCTGTTCCAACCATTGGGCCAAAAATTAAAGTTTTGTTGGTGTAACTTTTTAATTTGTCAATTTATTTTCTATTTTTTAGCATCTTCATCATTTTAGTGAGCTCTCCATGTTTCCATCACCCTCTTAGGATTTTCATACATTATTGTGGCCTTTGGT
>JBBYHL010000005.1:20350771-20370568 GCA_038381835.1 Adansonia madagascariensis
AATATATTTTTTAAAAATATATTATAAAAAATATAATATGAGCAGATTTAAATAAACTTAAACTATATATTTACAAATATAAATAAATTTAAATTAAATTTAAAACTTATATTTTAAATTAATCTAAACTTTAATAAATATATTTGATATTAATAATATACTTAAATTTAACTTAAATCTAACTTATCTTCATCCATAACGCCTCAAATTGTACAAACCACTTTAAACTTCTTTATCTTAAGATTATTGATAAAGTAATCCCAAAAATCAAAAGTAAAACCCTATAATATTTTTTTCTCCCTATGATGGGATTTTTTGCCATTATAGCCCAAGACAAATCATTGCTGCTGCAACAAACTAAAGCACTAGTTTTCTTGTAATAAAAACATGCTTTTAAGCAAAATATTAAACAAAGATGACCATTAGGATTTGTCTATGGTTAAGCAAGGTTGTGTTTTGAAACTTTTTTTAATATAAATTAAAGTAAATTTAAATTAATTTATTTTATTATTTAAATAATATTAAAATATTTAAAAATTTTATTATTAAATTTAAATAAAAATATTTTTATTAAATAATAATTTAAATTAATTTAAATTATAAAATTTTTATTTAAAATTTAATTCATACTAATTAAATTTATGAAACCAAATAAATAACCAAACCCTTTAACAAAGGCTAATGACTTCAACTTTTCTTAAACAGTTGTTTTAACTTTTCTTCCCTTTCTGATAATTATATTTTTCCTCGTTTGTGGGCAACCCCTTCTTTTATTGCCTTTACTTAATCTTTACTTAAATACCTTCCACCATCTCTTTTGAAAGCTCGCAATAATTGGAGTTGCATCTTCAATTTTTTTTATTTCTTTAGAACTGTGTTTTTCTCGCTCAACTTTTGCAAATTTTGTGGATGGCCGGCCAGCTCAGCTAGATTCCTCTTATTTTTAATTCCTTTTTTTAATTATATTTAAGCTTGACTACAATTAGATTTGTCCAAAAAAAAATTAAGTTACTCATCCGATTAGGTAAACTCAACCTAAGTTAGACCTAGTTTAAGTAGGAGATTTTTAATTTAAACCGAACCAATGGGATTCAATTTAAGTAATAAAAAATATTTTATTTAAATTTAATTATAATATTTATTAAGATAAAACAAAATTTTATATTTTTTAAATAAAACAGACGTTTCAAACCTAACATGCTAGTTATACAAATCTAACCTTCCTTAACTTGACTCTTAAATAGATTACATCAAAATATCTGAATTAAAACTTCAAGTTTCTCTAAATGTTGAACTAAATGATTCTTTGTTTTGTATTTTCTTCTCCTTTCAAGCAAAGTTATATTTGAATTAAGTAGACATAAATGAATAACTAAACAAATAAACAAACAAACAAACCAAAGTACATGGTGTTATTTCCTTGTGTCTCTTCTGTTGTTTACCTCTTATTCCTTCAAAAACACATTTGCATGAAGGATAACCTAACATGTTGTTTGGTATTTGAACTCAATTAATTTTTATTATAAATTTAAAATAAAGAAAGAACATTTTGTATGGTTGAAACCAAAACCAAGTTCATAGGTTTGAGTCTGGGTTTAAAATATTATATTTTTTAATCCGGGTTTAATCTATTAAAAATATTATATCTTTAAAATAAATGAATTAAAATTATAAATTTAAAATTTAATTTAATTGGTTCATATAATCATCTCGATATTCAATTGATCTGACATTCAAATTTTATCGTTTATAACTTAATCATCTATCTTTAAATCGTAACTTCTTTTGTGTATGAAAAAATAATTAAGTGAAAATTTTATTGATTAATTTTAAGTTGAAATAATAAATGAAGAAATGAATGAATCGAAATAGCGTGGTCCAATGGGAATATAAGTAACATTCAAAATAAATAAATAAATAAATAAAACTTAGGTTCAACGTCTTTGATGTGTATAAATAAACGATATGATTAATAGCTCCTTATGCTGTCAATGGACCTTAGAAGGGGCAAACGCCATTTTCTATACGAATTAAGTCAAATTTGAGCAATAATAATAAAATTTATTTAATGGCTTTCGTGGTCCTAAATAATACCCAAAGCTCTGGCCCCACCCATCCATCATTCGTGTATATATTTAATGTAGTAGGTATCTCTTTAAATGGGATTCTAGTTGTGGACCGATTGCTAAACTTCAATTTCGTAGTTGTTGTTGATAAATGTTATATAGAGTTTTGTATTTTTATGTAATTTTCTTTTACTTTATATTAGTTAAGAGATTATCTAATTTTTTTGTTATATATTATCACTGATGTGATAACTTCTTTTAAATATATATTTGGTTAAAAATTCAAGATAAATAAATTGTTTTAATTTTAGATGGATTATTAGGAAATAAATGACTAAATCTATTCCACTAACCTTTATTTGGTAAATGACTATAAATTACTTAGAGAAATTGTTTTATTAATTGTGAACATGTGAAACATATTTTTAAGATATAATAAAAAATAATTTAAAAAAATAAAACACATTGCAGCCTCTTAAACTCATTTGTAAAATGAAAAATTCTTAAATCTATTACCCATGATTGACTTGTTATATAATTATTGACCAATTCAATTTTTTTGTTTTTGAACTTAAACATTTGTTAGGCTATAAATGTCTTTTTCAATGAAATATTATCATTTAATAATATTTGTCATGTCACATTGAAAAAGAAATATATATATATATATATATATATATATATATAAATTTGTAAAACAACTATCTTGAAAATTCAAGATTTTTATGTTTCTTCTTGAACAACTTTTAAGTCTTTGTCTTGGCAAAAGCATGTGAGATAAAAGAAGAACATTTTGTGGTTCATGCATCTATCAGTGTTGCTTTCCTATCAACCCCCTAAAGAAAGGTAAGCTTTAAAATTGCTAAATAAACATGTAGGTTAGCTTAATGATACTTTACAAAAAGTTTGACTTCCACTTCTTCATAAAATTATGATTAAATATTCTATTAGAAATGATAATTTATATATTAGTATTATATTCTTATGTTTTGTTTTATTATAATTATATTTATAGTTTTATATTGATATAATTAATTTTAATAGTTAATAATTTATATTATATAAATTTTAAAATATTTATATATATTTATTTATATTATATTTTAATTATATTTTTATAATCATATCTAATATAATTAAATCTACGTCCAATGAAATCAACGTAACAAATAAGCAATATTTATTTATTTTTTGTTTGATATAAAATGATTATAGCCCATGGCCAATATCAATGTTATTGTTAATTAAGTCTCTTAAAAGGAAATTTCTCAAATTACAATAATATGGATGATTTATAATGTTTTTATATTTTATGAAAGAAAATTATATTCAAACATTCAAAATTTACTTCGAATATAAAATTAGATATGATAATTTGTGTATATATTGTGTTTTGTATATAAATATATATATACAATATAAATTATTAAAGATTTATATTTGATATAAATAGTGTATCAGTAAATTAGATAATATTATCTTATTAAAATTTTTTTAAAATAAATAAAGATAATTTTATTATTAATCAAGTAACGCATTAAAGTTCATTGTCAATGTATAAAACTTGTACACTATCAATATATTAAATAAAAATTTAATTATTAAATATGTTAAAATTTTAATCGCCAATATAATACATTATAGTGTTTTCATATAATTGTAATTTTTTAATATAAGAAAAAAAGAGAAATAAGTAAAATATTTTATTATGAGAATTAAAATGTCTCAAAACACCAATCAATATATGGCACATATTTTAAAAAATAATCATTTTCATCATCCTTTCTAATAAGATCTCAGTAAAAGTTTACTACGAATCCCTATATTATAGTGAGAAAAATATTTTAATCTCTGTATTTTTAAAATTATAGTAAATAAAAAAATTATTAATAATATTAAAAAAATTATTTAAATATTGATAAAATGTTAACGTATCATATGATGTAAAAATTTTAAATTTTATACAAAAATAAATTTGAGTTTAAGGTCAAATTTAAGTATTTTTATATAAAATATAAAAATTTACATTACATAATACGTTAACATTTATCAATATTCAAATAAATTTTTTTAATATTATTAACTATTTATCTTTATTTATAATAATTTTAAAAATAAATAAATTAAAATATTAAATTTAATAATATAAAAATTAAAATACTCACTCTCATGCATAACCCCTAATAAACTTCTACATAAAATCTCTTAACCCTACTGCTTAACATCAAAAAGCAGAAGAATATATATATATATATAAAATTCAAAGCAGAATTATTAACACGATTTAGAAGTCTGATAGGGTAGTGCAATAAATTCACAGACTCCGTTGTCAAGGTGAAAAAGAATAACTCAGAAAAAAAAAAAAAAAGTAGTAGATTAAGAATAGAATTGCTACACATGAACAGGAAATGATGAGTGAGAATCATGTGATCCACCACCCCACTCTTCTCTTTCACTCTCTTTATCTCTAAATCCAAAGACCAACACAAAAGACCATAAATTTTTCCAACAACCCCCCTTTTTTTTTTTTTTGCTGTTTTTGCTTTGATTTTTTTGTGTTTCAATGGCTTCAAGTGTTTCAAGGTTTATCAAATGTGTAACAGTTGGAGATGGAGCTGTTGGCAAGACTTGCATGCTTATTTGCTATACAAGTAACAAGTTCCCCACTGTATGTTCTTTTTTGTCACTCTTCTTATCTCTCTGGGTGTATTTATCTCAGTTTTCGTTGTTCCTTTTTCCTTTTTTGGAGTCTGTTAAGGTTTTTGCAGCTAAAGTTTCCAATTTGTGTTTTCTTTTTCTTTTTCTTTTTTTATTTCATCCTCTTCCATGAAAAGTCTCTAGCTTTATGCTTCTGAACATATTTTTTGCTTAATTGTTCATGATCATGAAAAGACTGTCCTTTTGGGTTCTTGCAAGTTCGCTGAATTTTCTTATCTGGGTTTTTCTTGTTCTTTAATTTCATGGGAGCTTTCTTTCTTTCTTCTTTTTCTTTTTTTTTTCATGATTTTCTTATCTGGGTTTTTTCTTGTTCTTTAATTTCTTGGGAGCTTGCTTTCTTTCTTTCTTTCTTTCTTTCTTTCTTCTTCTTCTTCTTTTTTTTTTTTTTTAATGAATCTGGGAAATTTTTGTGCTTGTTTTCAGGATTACATACCAACAGTTTTTGATAACTTCAGTGCCAACGTTGTTGTTGAAGGCACAACTGTGAACTTAGGTCTTTGGGACACTGCTGGTATCAATTCCAGTTGACATTTTATGATTTTATCCTCTACCTTTTGAAAATTGTGCTTCAAAAAAAAAAGTTTCAATTTACAGTTATGACACTGGCTTTTCTAATGCAACTTATTTTTTTGTAAGTCAAATTTGGTAACATTTTTCTTAATTTAAACTTTGTTTTGAAGTTTTGATGAGTTTTTTGTAGGACAAGAGGATTACAACAGATTAAGGCCATTGAGCTACAGAGGTGCAGATGTCTTTGTCTTAGCGTTCTCGTTAGTTAGTCGAGCAAGCTACGAGAATGTACTAAAAAAGGTGAATTATCCTTGGATCTTGAAGTTCTTTCGACAATTATGATGTGCTATGTTAATGTTCTGCACTTCCTGATACAACTGATTTCTTTGACAGTGGATTCCTGAACTTCAACATTATGCCCCAGGTGTCCCTGTGGTTCTCGTTGGCACCAAATTGGGTTAGTGCGTGCAACCACATCGTTAGCATTTCCAAAATCAATGCATTTTCGGTCAAATTTGATGTCGGTCTTGTTCTTCCCATTGTAGACTTTGTAGTAGAGTAGTATCACCAGGTATAGTTTAAGAAATACTTAAAATGATATGCATACTTCAGAGTGGCAGTAATATTTCTCACCCCTTTTAGTAAATGTCGTAAGGAATTGAACTTTGACAGGGATATATAACGAAAGGAGTATTTTCTTAAACAGAATTTGTATTTGTCAATTTTGTGTGTCTAAAATTGAGATTTTAGTTCAGCAATGACTGCAAAAGAGACAGGAAGTATGCAATAAATTAACTTAAGAGGTACCGGAAGGACACAGATTAATGTGTGTAATGGGAAAATTTTGTTCGGAAACTATTTGATGAACTAGAAATCTAGTTTAACTGAAGTTATACATCCTGTAAAGATGGAAGGGTAGGATATAGACTGAGGCAGTTAAGACTTGAGAGCACAAGTAAAATAGAAAATATTCCCTTGAATCTGTCAAGCTGAGAAAAATGGACAGTTTCTTGGGAAAAATGAGTACTCATAGTTCATTTAAATATGCTTGAAGAATTTTCGCTTTATTTTGCTGTTGCATATTCTAAATTATGCTCGACACACCACTTCTCCAGTTAATCAACCAAATGGACAGTTCGCCGCTTTCATGTAGAAATAAAAATTGCAGGTTCTCGTATCTTCTAAAATAGGGATTATTACTTCACTCATTTGAATGAACCTGCAACATTTATGGTGCCCCTTTTTAATTGGGATTTGAATGACCCATGCATGTCCTTCTAAGGGTGCCTCTCAAAGTTTATTCATTACTTCCGGCAACATTGGGATTTTTGTGTGGTCATTTGCCGGATAACATGCTAATTTCTCTTTTAAAATTGACAAATAGATCTTCGCGAGGATAAACATTATCTGGCAGATCATCCTGGCTTGTTGCCTGTTAGCACTGTGCAGGTGTGTTATTTCACTCACTGGTGGAATATGTAATAGATATTTATTATTGCTTTAAAACCTTAATCATCTTATTAAAACAGGGTGAGGAGCTCCGCAAACAGATTGGTGCTGCTTATTACATTGAGTGCAGCTCAAAAACTCAGCAGGTATGACAAAAACTTGGCACCTACTCTTTATTAATGGCATTGGGAGAGTTGGTCTCTCAAGGACATCTCGGAGGAGCTCTTGGTTGTATCAATTTATCGACATAAACTCATTCTTTGAACTTGATAACTTGTTAAGTCTGTATCTTTTTTTTTTTTTTTTGGCCATCAAATCTATATCCATTGATGTGCATCATGGCATATAATTAATAATAAAGATCCTATTTCAAACTTCTCTTTGGAGCATCTATATTTTTTACTCAAATCTTGGTGTCATACCAGTCTGAAAAAATTCATGGATTAATTAAACTGTTGTCTTTATAAGAGCTGCGCAGCCTTGTTCCCTGGTTGTCTCAAAACATGGGACATCATTTAATTTTATACATATCTCTATTCTGTGTGAGGCTCCAATAGCATGGAATTTTTTTTCACTCATGATTTCCTCGCTTTTGCAGAACGTGAAAGCCGTTTTCGATGCCGCAATCAAGGTTGTTATCAAGCCTATCCAGAAACAGAAGGAGAAGAAGAAAAAGCCAAGTCGAGGATGTCTAATGTCAGTGTTTTTTCTGTAAAAAAATTTCTGGGTGCTTGTTATCTTCTGATTGTCTGATATGTGAAATTCTGTCATGACATTCTTTTTTGTTATGTTGCTCCGACTCTTCATTTTTCTTGAAGTACCCCTGTCTGACGTATATACGGACATGGATATGAGGATATGATCCTCCAAGCACCCTACAAATACATGAAAATCTTGGGAAAAAAATGAACATACCAATGTCCAACACTTGAACCTGAGTCCGAGTAACATAGCTGCTTTGTGTTCTCTTATAATTGAATCTTTTTTGTGTTCTGCAATTTTTTGCTTCTACATTCTCTCATTTGTTCAGAGAGTGATTTTTTCTATTCTGTTAAATCAAATAGAAGTAATAACATTTTCTAACTTGCTAGTAGAGTAAGGTAACTTGATTGTGGGGCTTTAACTAGTTGCCTTGCATGGCTTTGCTTTTGTTCGACATATTTTATGTGTATGTACATGCTGTCATAATTTCCCGGGCATGATGTTTTTTTTCATTCAATTTGCAGAAACGTCTTCTGTGGAAGGAACTTTGAGCCTCCTAACTGAATCAGATTATCTTTCAAATCAAATGCTTGTCCTGGTACGGTTATATTCCAATGTGGTCACCTAGAGATTTCTTTTTTTTTTCAAAAGCCAACAGGATCAAGTGAGTCTGCTTTTTCATGCAACGGTTTTAATAGATTACACACAGCATAGTTCTCTCTCGGAAAGTCACTTTATGCTTGTTTCAATTTCTAATCTTGCGTAAAAGAATATACATATATATATATATATATATGCTAATTTACTATCTTGATTTCTTTCTTTGTATAGAGTAAAAAGCTCAGTGGCTTTGTCTCAAGTAGATACATATTTTAGGTGGTTTTTTTTTTTTTTTTTTTTGTCTATGCATGAAGAAGGGAAAAAATGTGGTTTGAGTTTTATCTTAAAGAAAAATATTTACAGGTTTTCAAAGTAGAAGTGCTTCTATATTCTTGATTTTGTTGTGTTATGTGTACCAACTTTGTACAAATTTTTTTTTTCCCAATTATGGAGGAGTCTTTGTCAGTTGAATAACCATGGAACCGTGAGATGAGTGATGAGACTAGTTTTCTGCTGCATTCGAATATCATCATTCTGGCCCATAATTAAAAGCTTAAATAAGCTGTATTAATGTCATTGGCCCCATTTCTTTCCCCAGTTTTGGGAAGATTAACTGTCTAAATATTGTTGGAATTGAGACTCTCCTTATAAAAGGTTATCAAAAGTGTTTTTTTTTTTCAATACAAAACAATATCAGTCTCGTATAAGTTAACGGTTGCAAATATTAAGATTTAAATTTAAGACGTCATTTGTATTAAGTTAAACTTCAGGTTCAAAATTGTTTCTATTCAGTGCCGAAAACGCATTCCTTATATACTTTGGAATCGCTTAGTCATTATTTATGCATCTCTCTTAAGGATGACAGAGATCAAATATCTGCATTTTCCATAATATTTAAGTTCAAATTTGTGTAAGTACTTTAAAACTTAAATTCGTTTATTATTTACATTTAATTCGCATATTATTATCTAAATTCGAATTAAATAATATTATTCGTTAAATATTTGAATTTGTTAAAAATTTGAATTTAATAAGTAACTAATCTTAGAGGCTAAGATTAGATTCTTTTTGAGCTTCCTCGTTGTATTATAAATAGATAATGAATTTGGATATTTAAATTCATTATCTATAGATGTAATGCAAATTTGAATAGTAGAGTGGATATCCGAAATCAGTATTTACGTCTGTTCCAAATCAACAACATTTGAATTTGCAAAAAATATTTGGATAATTGTAGCTATTGAAAACCACACTATCCGTTATAAACCATAATTATTTCTTCATGGACTTAAAAACATGGCAATTGCCATACATGAGAAATCTAAAATGCCTAAACGGCTGTACAGGAAATGAGGACGGACCATGTTGTAGAGAGTTGATAAATGGCGTCAGGGGGGTGGGTATTTACACCCTGGGCATCTTAAATGTTGTCGTGGCTTTTTAACAATAATTACTTAATTAATATTAGTATTAAGCAAAAATGGAACCTTAAATTTCCAATGAACCATTGGACAAAGAGTTCTGCTCCACCAGTTTCGCTGCTGCTGCTGCTGCACAAATTTCGGATGGTAAATACTTAAATAAGAGTAGCTTTTTCTCATTCTCACATCTCCATTTGCTGGACTAAACAAATTACCCATTGCGTTTCAGTACAAACGATTTTATACATACAACGGCAAATGGAACTAAGCGAAAGCGAAAAACTGCTTTATCCGCTTCCATCCCATTCTAGCAGTTTGAAAAACCTAACACAAAATCAAAAGGATGCACGGAACTAAACACCATTTGTCTTTGGACCATTTTCTGTTTTCCTTAATGTGTGCATACACCAAACCCCCCCGCCCCCCCAACCCCTGCAAGCAATCAAACAAAAAAAATATTCAGGTTTCACATGGGCAGCAAGCTTTATCGAGAATTCTTATAAGAGATTACATGACATTATTGCTTTTTGCTTCCTACTAACAATAATTGTAGTAATAACATATAATAAAAGATAAAGGCAGATGGAAATTTGATGTGAATAATATAAATGCCAATTGCTGACCACAAATCCAGAATTATAATAATAAACAAGGCTAGGCTCAGCTTGGCTTGGCTTGGCTTTCTTAGGTCTCAACACAAAAATATCAAGCAAAACAGACTTTGGAGATGTATATGACATATAGCTACCACTGTCGGTCATCAGGTGAAACTGCAAACCTCAAAACTTCGATGCAGTCTCAGTGCCACTGCCAATACCTACCTTATAACAACATTGATAGCAACAAAGTTGACAGCAATTAAAACTGTGACAGATGAACTACAATTAAAGTTGATAAAATTAACTAAGATTAGATTAGAATACAACAACCAGTGCAACTAATGTCATGCCACATCAGAAACGGCTTCAGTATCAAAATTCGGTGACCACTTTAATTGGGAAACCCAAAAAAAAAAAAAAATTAAAAAAGGGAAATGAAATAGTCAAGAAAGATATGCACTAAAAACCAGTATGGGGACCAGTTTCTAATGTCTGGGCAACATAGGTCATGCTTTTCAACAGTTATAATATCTACAAAGGGTAAATGATCTGTGTCCAGAACAAATTCAAGGAACAAATGGCTTGAAAACCCCGAGCATATTCTTTTACGATACAGTTGATACAGCAAAAAGGTGGGTGTTGGAGACAATGAACAACATCAAATGGCTCACTTACCACCCATCCTCTAAGAGCACACAGGTTAAATGACCACTGAGGGTCAGCCAATGCCCATCCTTGAAGAACTGAAAATGAAATAAAACATAGTCACTAACGAAATCCATAATTCTAATATTGTTTCTCTGGGCATGGAAGTAGCAAAATAGGGAGAAAAAATACAGGCCTTGCCTAAAGAAGCTGAGAAGAAACATAAATGACTCACAAGCTTTCATGGGCCACTAGACAGTGATACTTAAGGATTACTACTGCCATGAAGATTGCTTGTATCCATCCCATCCTCCCTCAGGTTCCTTCCTTTTCAAAGCCCCACCTGGCACCTGATACATTCTTGCCTGATCCCCTGCCAGGGCCTGTGAACTGGCAACAGACAGTTGCCTAGTTGCAAGAGCTGTTGTCTCATCTCTTCCTTCGATGTCTATGCCTCCAGGCCCGGCATTTAAGTCTAGGCCTGGCCTTCCCCATTTCCTACCACTCTCAACACCACTATTATAACTACTGTCAGCAAGACTAGCATAGGGCCTTTGGTAATGGGACAGAACAGCACCGGCAGGTCCTAACAATTGAGAATGGACTGGGGGAAAACAAAGCCTCCCACCAGGAGATGAATCAACATAAGTTGTTGAACTGCCAGAAAAGCTGGTTGAAGGTAGAGGAAAAGTTGTTCCAAAGGGAAACAAGGGATATTGGAAAGCAGTCGATGGGAAGGGCACTGCTGGTGAAGATGACAGCACAGGTCCCCTATAGACATCGGGATTAAAAGGAGCAGCACCAGTAGGGGGACCCAACACCCTTTGTGGCCCACCAGTTGCAACATTTGGAAAAGGTTGTTCTCTATCAGGCAAAATTGATGGAATAGTAACAGCCGAGTATGTATTCCCTGTAGGAAACCATGATGAGAAATTTGCCATCTCAGCATTGTTTATCTGGAGGCTGGAAACTGGTAGTTGAGATTGTACGTTGCTGTTTCTATTATGCTGGTTAAATAGTGATGGTTCAGCAATCACCTCATCAACGGCAGGTCCATTGTTCAAATCAAAGTCCCTGCGGAAACTTACCTCACCAAGAATACCAACTGATGATGATTTCATAGGCTGCATAGTGACATCTATTCTACGACTATTGCCAGTTAAGTGATTACACAAATCAGCAGGCTCATCAACTCGGTTCAAATCAAGATCAAGTCCACCAGAGGAGCGAATAGGTGCAGAACCCACCAAACCAGATGTTAAATCATGATTATTTGAAAAGTCTGGTGCAGCATCTCTGCCCTGCGAAGAACTTCGGGAAGCTAGATCCTCAAGGACTCTCTCATCAGGTACATTCAAATCAATGTCCAATGGAGGACGACTTTGTTTCCCAGCAGTCACATCAGGAATGGAAGTGCTATTTGTACCCAGAGGCATATCTAGACTTTTTCTGGGTTCAGCTGGCCGAAACGCACTGGTGGCTGCCGATCCCTTCCAACCAAGTGCCCCTTTAGTCCTCAGCAGGTCATGTGGAGGAACAAAGGGCCCTTTTGCAGCAGCAGCAACAGTAATAGAAGCAGGAAGGCTGCTAGACACAGAAGAAACAGTGAAAGGCAATGAACTACTTAATTGGACAGGAGCTGAGCATCCTAGTGCTGTCAAGTTATTTGGTTCGCCAAATTTCCCCTCATCCGCATTAAAGTCTTCATTCAAGTCAAATTCTACTTTTGCATCTGTATCTGCACCACCGGTAGCACGAGTATCTGTAGTGATTGATGTGCATTCTTCTACTTCATCTGCTTCTGCACCAGTCACCTTAGATCCCCTAGGCCTCATAGGTTGCTTTGTTTCCGGTGATGCCTTACAAGGAGATGGTCCACCACGTGGTTCATGACCCTCACTACATTCTAAGTTCTCCTGCACGTGCTCACCTTTCTGGACAGTGACAACTGAACCATGACATACAATTTAGTAACCAGTTTAATAATGAATAAATATAAAATGAAAAAAAAAAAAGGAAGGCTAGAATAATAAGTGCTTCAAATTTAATTAAGTCATCAATAAACAGAGAAGCATTACTTTCCCACTCAGGTTTTTGTTTCTCATTTTGACTGTCACAACAACGTGCATCAGCCTCAACATCCTTCTCAGCCTTCACTTCAACAACATTTTCCAAAACCATATCTTTAGCAGAACCAGGAGGCATTGCTTCTTCATCAGTTCCTCTGATGGAATGTTCAATAACAACAGCCGACTTCAGATGAGTCTGTGAACTTCCGTCCAAACCTTCGATGACATTTTTCTTGTTCTCAACATCAACTTCCATAGAAGGTACAGATGAAGATCCTTCAACCACTTCTTTCTCAGCTTTTACAACTGCATTAATGACTCTATCTTCATTTACCACAGAAGTGCACCCCTTTTGGTTAGTATCAGAACTGTCATCATCATCCGCTCCAGCAGCCTTCTCCTCCATATGCTCTTTGGAATCTCTGATATCAGTAGTTTTCTCCACAATGCTTGCAGACGGCAAATTGACTAAGGCAGCCCTTACAATTTCCTTTAATTTACCATTTTCAAGACATTGGTCTGCAATCTGTGGCAAACCCATACTTGATGAAGTTAAATGCTCATTCAGTTCACCAGATTTTTCTTGAGAGGAACCAGCTTTGCTGTCTGCATTTTTATCCCATGAATTACCAGCAGCAACACCCTGCTTTAGATGCTCATCATCTGCACCCTCAACAGACTGATTTCGATTTTCAACAACCTGCTCCACAGCAGAAGATATTACTTTTGTATCATTGCCTGTGGAAGAGTGCTCAACAACAGGGGTATTTCTTTGAGGAGAATCAATCGGCGAAGCCACATCTGACTTAGAAAACTCTCCAGCAGCCACACTAGCAAGCAAATTCATTCCAGCATCATCCCCAACCGGCATGCACTCATTTGCTTCAGAGTACTTGACACAACTATCAATTAGAGCATTTATGGAGCTAAAAGAAGCCTCCTCCATTTTCCCTGATCTAAGTTCATTTCCAGAAGATGAGGAGGCAGTTTTTGCAACTTCATTTGTTTTCCTGGCATCTCCACCAGTCCTACAGTTTTCTTCATCAGGAACAGCTGCAGGTGAACCATCTCCCTCATCAGACCCAGTCAGCACATCTTTGAAGTCATTGCTCTGCCAAGATTCAGTATTCACATCTGTGATAACATTTGCCCGATATGCATCACTTTTCTCCTTCATGTTACGGTCTAATTGTTCATGCTTCTCTGAAAGCACGGGAGAAGAAGCTCTGCTATTCATGACCAAATGATCTTCAAGAGATCCTCCACTGGCACTTTGTGCAGGACTTCTACCTCGATTCGGGATCTTAACAATGAATTTATGACTATTACCCTCAGCCATAGGAACATCCGCTGCCTTCTCACATGTTAAACCTGACTGTGATACTTTTTCTGAAGCATGATTTCTATGTAAAGAAGAATTTTTGCTTGATCCAGTTTCCCTTTGAACCCCTGATGGCCCTGGGAAACCATTATTGGATTTCCGGTGCCGTGAAGAACTACCAGAGATCTTAGCCACTGTTCCTGAACCAGCTGCGGAACTTCTTGCATCCTCCTTTCCAGAAACTCCCCCAGTCTTTCCATGATCACTAGAACAAGACTGACTATTGTTGTGGGACTGACTAGAACTGCTGCTTTTCTCATCCCTCGTGGTTGTTTGAGGGTCAGAGGTGCCAACAACAGTAGCATTTCGTGCCTGCCCATCCTTTAGGTTTGTACTGGCTGAAGCCGGTGATGTTGCTAACTTCATAGGTCCAGGTGATGCAGAAACCGACTTGTTTGCAGTCTCTCCTTGAGCAAGCTTAACTGAACCAGTTTTAGAGGCAGAAACTTGCGTTACTGAACTCTTCATGGCAACCTCAGATGATCCAAACTGCTTGCTTCCACTGTGAGAAACTTCAGAAATACGAGATCTTGCAGACCAGGGAACAGCCTGGTTTGAACCAGACTTGGCATCCATCTCAGCCTCAACTCGTTTTTTCCAAGTATCAACTAAACTCCTGGCTTTCTTCTGTATTTCTATATTTTTATGACTACGCAAATGATTCACAGACTTGCCAATGTTACACATCTGCAGAGCTGTAAGATTTACAGGTAGCTTATCAAGTGCCCGGAGTAAGGTTAAGAGAAAATCGTCAACTGATCTATCATCCTTGGAGCCACCACCATCACCAATCTTCCCTTTGTGGACTTCCTGAAGCCATCCATCAAAAACAGGCAACCCTCTGAGCTGAACAAAATGATTAAGACAGTCCAGCTTGTCTGTAGCTGCTATCACACCAGCAAGCATTGACCGGCTCGCCAAGTCTATTTTCTTCTCATTTCTCTCCATGAGCTGAACCAATTTCTCAACTCCTACAGAATCTTCTAGTCCCCCCTTTTCAGTAATTTTTGCAATCTCAGCTTTTAAATTAATTTCTGGTCTACCATGACCAGAATCCCCATCATCCATTTTACTAGTACGTTCCCTTTTGACAGGCTCGAAGCCTTGATCCCCACGCTCCCTTTTTTTTCCCTTACCCTGAGAAGGAAACGAGGAAGCACTGTTCTGTAAACTATCTGAACCAGGCTTTAACTGTGATGTTGATGTCGGACCATTAATTGGCTTTGGAGAACGGCCACCCTGCTGCACTGTTGCATGCATTTCTAAACGCGTTTTACACAAGAGCTGATCTACTTCTTCTTGTCGCTCCTGAAAAGAAAAGAAAATATCAACTAAAATGGTCCAATAAATTTAAACTAGATAAGTATACGCAGGAGCATCTAAAACTCACATTAATATAATCTTGATCAGTTAGCCACCATAAACACTTGTTTGTAATGTCATAAACTCGTCGGCACACAAATGAGCAAATCCCTGATGGAAGTTCAACGTCTTTAGGAAGGAATGCAACTTTACACGGATGGAGTAACGATGCAGCAGGAATCTCATCCTTATGAAAGGAATAAAAGATTTCGTTTGGCGCAGCTTCCAACAGGATGCCTTTGCCAAGCTTTACTTCAGCAGGTCGATAAAGCCAATTCACACCCAACTTTAACTTGTTTTCTTTTCCAGAAGTTAGACAACGAATTATTCCAATGAAAGGTGGAGAATCTTGGGGAGGTTTGAAGAGAGCACAGTCACCAACACTGATCTTGCGTCCGTCCTATTCGAAGCGAACCAGGCACTGTCAGTAAATCACCAAACAACTAACCGTGTGTGCAAATTTTATCAGCAAGAAAATAAAACGTGTATGGAAAAAAAAAAGAAAAAAAAAAAAAAAAGCTTGACAAACAACCCAGGTTGCATTAACCAGTTAATTCTAAAAACCATCAACAACTCCTAGCTTCATAGACTAAGCAACCTAAATGAAGCATTGATGGCAATTTAACACATACAGAAACAGCTAAAAAACAAAAACCTTCACCTAGCAACTGGCAACTTGTTCAACCATTCAGATCTGTTGTGATTCCAATGATCCAGCTTTATAAGATAAGAAAGACTTCTGAGATGCATATGTACAGATAAAGATGCATATAACTGGACAGCTACTAAAACAATTCATGAAACAGATGTGTTTCGCATCAGTAAATTTACAGCAGATCACAACAAGCTTCCAAGACTTTAAACCATAATTTCACAGTATAAATCCACTGTAATACAATTTAGAAGCAAACTACAGATTAATTATTCCCAAGTCACCAGATTTCACCATTATCAGAAATGAGCTATTACAACCCAAAAATGTTAGAAGCTGTATACACTCGTATTATACAACCACAACCAAGGAAAACTTGACAATCCTCACATCGTAAGTGTGATAATTATATCACACACACTCCTCTGTAAATCCTTGGATATGTTTAAGATGCTCCTTATCATCATATATGGCTACATCCAAGATATACAAATACATTTAAGATATGCTAATTCATTTCTCTAGACTAATTTGTTGTCATATTACATGCTAGATATAAGATATATAAGATATGACTCTAGTTACATACATTTCCTTATAACTTTATCAAAACACCAGGCATAACAAAAATCGTGTACCTTCTCACTCAGACAATGTAGGTTAAACCATGATTCTAAATGGGAAGACCTACATACTTACTTTATATGACACAACTCTTCACCTATAACAGAACAGGATACGTTACAATAAACTCACAGGACTTGCCTTGTAGGACAAAACCTAAAGGTCAGCAGATACTAACTAAGAAGCAGATATTGCATTTATTGCACCCAAGACAATCTACTGTAGCAATAACACCCTGCAAACTACAAAAAATGCTGCTGGTATATCCTTCAAGTTAAAAATTTTGAAAATAACTTATCCAGACAAAATTTGTTACCAGTAGCATTCAATAAAGTAAAACTCGTTGCATAGGTCAGTCCACCACATGTAACATTTATGCATATTTCTACCTTTCTGATTCCAAGGTAACAAAAGTGTATCTATCTCTGGTAGAGTAACGGATCTTTACATTCTAATATTTCCTTATTCTCCATCTCTAATAAATGACACAAACTATTTCCTAATGGACAAAATTACTTCATGATTCAAGCTGTTCAAAATATAGAAAAGATTTCCAATATTTGGAAGAACAATAACCCAGGTGGTTACTTCTCTGCCTCCGAAATGATGAACTAGAAACTACTTCCTTATTGACAAGTTTCATGATTCATGCTGTTCAAATTTGAAAATTCTCCCATGTTCTGAATCACTTCTCATTATCACTCCTTGAAAGTAGGCAAATTCACAGAATTCCGCCTCATATACATTGATCTATCTGGAATCTAAATATCTCTATCATCTCCCAAACTCTTTTTCAGTCAGGAACTCCCTTCTGCTTGGATGGAAGTAAAAAAAAAAACCACAGCAAGCTAAGCAACTATTCCTCGAAGTCCGAAATTAAAATTTCAGACAAGTCAAAGGAAGCACCATAGGTAGAATAGCTTGTAACATATGAAAAGAAAAAGAAACCATCCTGGTATCATAATTTTGCACACAAGATGTATATTTTACGAAAATTGTACATTGACCCAAGGAAACATACGCTTCTCAATGTTTACCCAAATTACAATGTAGTACAACCGCTCCCCACATCTGAAACACTGTATGAACCACAAAAATCAAGCCAAAAGTTCTTACACGTAGAACTCAGCAAAACAATCCACCCAAAAAATCCAACTTTAATGCCTTCCTACCAGTCAATACCAAAACTTAAAAATTGCCCAAAAAGCCTAGTTCATTCCCTAAATTCTATACGAAACGAGCACAAGCAATCATCCTCAGAATTCAAAACCAAGCCAACAAAATCCAAGAAAATCAGGACTATTTCCAAACTTTCGACCACCAATCAAGCCACCGTCTCAAAATTCCCAAAAGCAAAATTAAACCCCTCTCTTCATTTCCCCCGAATCAATCTGAAAAAGCCTCTCTTAAATCACCGGACGAAACAAAACAAGAAGCAAAGAAAAAGGAAAAACCTAGAAAATAAAAGTATTTAATAGACTCAAATCAAATAAAAGTCAAAGAAATTGTTTAAAAAAGTTATACCTTTGAAAAGTAATTAACGGTAGATGAAGAAGAAGAAGAGAGAGAAGCACCACCATCACCACTCAGAACCGCCGTTGCACGTGTAGGGACTGTCCACATGTGCCGTGCCTTTTTCCTCTCCTCACCTCCTCCCCGCCCATGCATAGCCTTGCATTTTCCCCTTCGAGTACCATCAATCCCCCTCTTTAATTTCCTCCCCTTTCTTTTCACCAATTCCAAACCCTAGATCCACCCAAAACCCTACCTTTCACCATCTTCCAAAAAATTCCCCTCAACCAAAACCTAATTTCCCCAATCTCAAATCCAAAACCCTAATTCCCTTCGATCGTGATTCTCCCGTTTACGATCTAATTCAATCTCAGATCCATCCACCGCGTCCGATTCCTTAAGCCGCCTGTCGATCTACAGAAGAATCAAAAGATGACTACAAATGAAAGAGATAGTGTGTATCGAGAGAGAAAAAAAATTTGTTGGCTCGATTTTTAGAGAGAGATTAAAAAAATTCCAAGAGAGAGAAAAAGAAAGACAGAGATAGAGAAAGAGACGGCTAAAGGGAAAGGTGTACTTGGGGTTCATGGTAGGGCAGAGCGGGCAATGATGTGGTCAGTTCGGGCAGTTCGGGCAAGATACGGTCACAGAGCTGTGACGGAAATGAAATGACGTGTGTGGGGATTTCTGTATACGGGAATGGACGTGTATAAAAGTGTTGACTGAAACGTTTGACTTGGATTTTCCTTTTTTTTTTTGGTTTTTTTCGTAATGTAAGCAATGGGATTTTCAAGGACAGATAAAATTAAGGTTTTCTGGTTCTTTCAACTTTTTACTTTTTGGTTTCTTGGGTTGGGGTTTGACAAGGTTACCCAAATGGAAATTGGGGGTGATGTTAAACGAGGGTAAAGTTGTAATTTCAAATGAAGATGATGCAATTTTCACTTGATGAAGAAGTTAAGGTTGTCCTGGATTGTTCCAACACACGTAATACTAACAAGTTTGAAGGAGAAAACAAAGCGATGTAAAATGGGCTCTGTTTCTAGCCAGACCTCATCATTCTGCCAGTCAAGGGTGGGTGCGGTCTTTTTTTTTTTTTTTTTTCTTCTTTGGGATTCGGATGGATTCAAGTTTAATGTACTTAAAATTTTATTAATTATTTATTATATTTTTATATTAAAATAATATATATTTTTTAATTAAATTTAAGATAAATGTTATTCTATTATTAATAATTTTTTGAGTAAAATTTTAATTCATAAAGGCATATAATTCAGATGAATAATCTTACCTTTGAATATATTCATTCATCTTAGTTTAAGTCATGATTCAAGATTTTATTTTTCATTCCAATTTGATTTGGATTGATCTAAACTCATTTATAAGCCCATTTATACTTTTTAAAAAAAATTATTTTTTATTAATATTTATATATTTTATAATTAAATTTAAATAAAATTATATTTTATTAAATAAGCAATAATTTA
>JBBYHL010000005.1:20374166-20389636 GCA_038381835.1 Adansonia madagascariensis
TAAAGGAAATGAATGAATTTTGTATCATTTATGTTTATGAAATGACATAAGTATTTTAATTAAATTATGAAATAAAAATTATGAAATAAAAGATAAAAATATTATCTCACATAAAATTCAAATATTTTTTATAATTTTATGTTTTTTAAAAATTCATATATAAAAATAACTGCTCACTACTTTAATTATTAAAACAAAACCCACTGATGCCAAAATCAAGTACTATTAATAGTGCTTTTGACAATGTTTGACTTACGAATTAAGTAACACTAACTTAATAATAAAAATTTTATATTAATACTAAAAATAAAATTTAAGATATTTTTATCTTTTTATTTATTAATTTTTAATAAAATATTTTTTCAAGAAAATTACACAGTACTGTATAAAAAAACTGATAACCTCTCATAGACATTTAAAAACTACTCACATAATTTTTTTAAACAACCCTCGTTAATGAACATTCAAATTAAAAATGACAATGGATAGTGTGGATTCGAATATTTGTAATTTTCTAATTTATTTTTTGCAAATTCAGATATTACAAATTTGTAGAGTATAATTACTATTTGCACTGAATTTGGAGCAGATGGAAATATAAATTCTTAGATATCCATTTTTTAAATCCTCATTACTTTTAGGAATCACTGATTTGGATATCTGAATCTATATTAATTTTACAGATAATCGATTTGTGTATCTGAATTCATTATACATTTATTTTAAATTGCAAAAGTTTATGTTCATGTAAAGAATTGAACTTTGTCTTCTAAGATTAGCTTAGTAGATTCAGATATCCAACAAATAATGTTATTTAATTTAAATTTGGATAGAAATAGATATATACGGATTTAGTGTGACTATTTAATGGATTCAAATTTTAAGGCACTTTTGTAGATTTAGATAGTATAGAAAAATATAGATATCTAATCCGCTGTCATTCTAATACGAAAAAATTGACTGCATTGTTATCACAGACTCAAACAATAAATTTACAAAAAAATAAATTAAATTTATAATATAAAATGTATTTAAGGGTGCTTATATAATTTACTTTTTATTTTAAAAAAAATATCTCACATGTTACATTATCAAAAATTTTTATATTTTATTAAAAAAATCCATATCTTATATCATTAAATTATATATTTTAATATAATTTTTTTTAATTATTACTTTTTCATTCTTGCCCATACTGTAGGTGTGCATTATTCAGTGTACATCTATCCTATTAATAACTTAGTTTATTGAATTTGGTATCAATAAATTAAAATGACATCAACACGTAAAATGATATAAAAATTTGAATAAGATAATAAATTTATTAAATAAAAGATAAAATATCGTTTACCATGAAATTTAAATATTTTTAATTAAGTTAATTTCTTAAAAGATCCTTACAGGAAAAAGTTACCCACTACTTTAGAACTTAAGTAAACAACTTCTTTTTATTTTTGATTTAAGAATGTCATAATCTAGTATATGTAACACAAATTGTTGCACATTATATTATAATATCTATAATGTATAATCTATAACTTCTCTAAAAGTTATCCCATTGTAATTTCATTGCTTAATTTGAAATTAAGAGTTCATGTTTAGAGGACAACTATGTTTGGTCATGTATGAAAGTTTGAGGGTTAGTTTAGATATTGAATATATAATTAGGTTATATTTTACTTTTAAGTGATTTTAAGTTAATGGGGCAGAATTTTGAAATAAAAGAGAGAGAGAAAGCGCAAAAAAAAAAAAAGTGTATTCAGGTTTTATTTTTATTATTATTTTTATATTGTATTTATCTTATATCTTAATTTATCTCATATTTTACATAGTTTATTATTATGATTCAATTTACAGTAAATTTGTGTATCTGTGTCATGTTCAAGTCGTGTCTCAATTCGTCACACATTTTGAATAATTTATTGTAGTGATTTAATTTAGAGAAAAAATTATTTTAATCACGTGTTAATGCTTGCATAATTTTTAAGTGTTCAAAGTACTTCAAATTTATATAATAATTTTACATATTAATAATTTATTTATATAAATTGACACGTTCATATCTTTGTGTAGTGTTTATATTATTTTTTGTATTATATAATTTTTAATAATTTTATCATATTATATTTGTATGTATTTCATATCAATATTTTACATAATAATAATAATAATAACAATAATAATAATTTAATTTTAACTTTAACTTTTTTATTTAAAAATTAAATTATTACATATATTATATATTAATATAAATATTTTTACTTACGTAGGTCGAGGTCGACAAGGGACTCGAAGGCCGTTTAATTGTTAACGCAGTTTTTTTTTTTTTTCATTAAAAATTGTGTTTTATTATAATTTTAATATCAAACAAATAAAAATTTTAACTTTCCAATTAAAATTATGATTTTCTCAAAAGATAAAAGAATAAGTTTTTGCAATTTAAACATTGATTTTTAAGTAACATAATTTTATTATTCTAATATTTTTAAATTTTTATTAATTTTATAAATATTTTTATAATATTATTTCTAATAATATCACATACTTAAAAAAATGCTCAAATTACTTTTCTCTTTTTAATTTTTTTTCCCCTCGACTGTGTATGCTTTTACTTTGACCCTTGGTTTTTGCTACATTGGCCCTTGGTTTTAGGGCACCGCACTTCGTACAGACTACTGCGCGGCCCCACACGTGATTATCTTTTCCCGATTTCCCAAACTGCCCTCACCTTTCAATCATTTGAGTCTACTCAAATTCAAAAAAATTAATTAATTCGAATTCGGATGAAACTCAAATTTAAATTAAATATAATTTGTTTAAAATATTATAGTAATAAAAATAATAGTAATAATATAAATTATTTATTTGTTTTAATTTCATAGCTTTTAATTATGGTTTTGGATTGTAGCAAAGTATGTAAATACATTTGGTATATATAAATTGATTATATTTTAATTTTTGTTTCATAAAATACAATAATTATACATGTACAAATATTGTAAAAAATCGTTAATTATAATCTTATGACAGTTTTTTAAAATGTAATTAGATTAAGTTTTTGAATTATTATTTTAATTTTAAAATATATTATATTAGTTGGAACTTGGAATAGAATTAATTTTTTTTATAATTATAAATAGTGTTAAGAATTTATCCAATTTTTTATTCTTTTCTGATTTATTTTTTTAAAATATCTTACAAGAATATATATCATTTTAGTAATTTTTTTTGTGAAATCTAAAATCTCTTTAATTATTTATTTAAATATTTTTTATTTATCATAGTATAAAAGTTTGTTAAATGATAATATCTATTTAAGTAAAACGGATACTCGAATATGTAAACATCCAAAAATTAAGTCACAGAGATATTTATTTTTATTAAAAATTATAACTTTTATATTTATTATTAAATATTATTTATTTTTATATTTTAATAAAATTTTAATTAAATTAGAATTAATCAAATAATTTATTTAAATTTAAAATTAAAAAAATTAAAATTAAATAATTCAAACTCGTATAAATCAAGTGTCGAACTTTATTGTCTGAATGATTAAAATTGATTAGCTTAAATGTAAACTTAATTTGATTTAAACTCAATTAACTTAAATAATAAATTTAATTAATTTAAATTTAAAATTAAATATTTAAAAACTCATATTAATGTAACTCGGATTGAAGTTGGTACCAACTCAAGCCGTCAATTGTGGGGTCGATTTGGAGCTACTGCCGTTTCCCGAAACATGCCCACGTGGGTGCCAGCTTTCCCAGGTCAATCCCGTCATTATGTTCACAAGAACGTGTAGGTTTATTAAAACTAGTTCTACCTTTCAAACAGTTCAACCTTTCGTAAGCCGAAGTTGATTAGCTGAGAATTGATATTAACAACAAAATACCACACGTCGTCGTTTGATGTCCCTTACCCTTACCTTGTCAACATAAAAATTTCAATTAAGTTTATGTTACGTTAACTTCTTTTTTCTTAATGTAATACTTATGAAACTGTAGTTTTCAGCCAAAAGTCGGCACTCCTTTTTATCATTCAATTCAATCTGCACTTGCTTAAACGTTTCTGAATTCTCTCATAAAAATTTCCCATTCTAATCTCTTCCTTGACAGAAACCCAGGTTTTTCTTTTTAATTATTTTTTCTCTACTATTTTTATTGTTTTTTTGCTGTAACAATTTTTAGGTGATGTGGGGTAACATGATTTATTGTCGACTTTAATGCTTTTTTTTTTTTTTCCCCATTTGATTTTGCTTTGAAGTTTGTCAAAAGGTTCTTTCTTTTTCATTGTAACAACCTAATATTTTTGGCTCATTATTTTGCTGTTTGCAATTATTAGCACTTTCCCGCTGTTCCCCACATTTCATTTCATTTTATCTTTTCTCTTATCTTTAAGTTGAAATCTTTTGTGAAGATTTCCTTATCTTTTAGTTCTGTTTGTGCCTTTGTATTAGTATCTGCACATGTAAGCGGCTCACTCTTTTGGCCTTTTGGGTCATCTTGTTTCTCTTTCCTTTCTCTAATTTTTTAATGTTTTAGTTACTTCCTTTAGAATTTGGGATCTGGATAGTTCTCAGATTTAGTAGTTAACACTTTCTGATTCTGAGAAGTTGGTTTTATTTTATTTTTTGAATAAAGAGAAAGAGAAAGATCATGGCAGGAAAATCAGAGGAGCCACAACCACATCCACCGAAGGAACAGCTGCCCAACATTTCTTATTGCATTACAAGTCCACCTCCATGGCGTGAGTTTCTTCGCTTCAACCCTGCTGTTTTATTTTTGGCTTCTTCCTTTCCCTTCCCCCCCCCCCCCTCCTTTGGTTATGGCAGCTTAGATTCTAAATTTTATGTTCAGCAACTGAGGTATTATGTTAGATTTTTGGTTGGTTTAGACTTTAGAGTGTGATTCTTGTGAATCCTCCAGGGAATATTTTAGGTAAGGTTTTGGTAGGAGTAGTAGTCTTTTTTTTTTGGATATGTATCTTCTGTAAAATGTAAATTCTTCTTTTAGCTGAAAGTTAGTAGCTTTTTGGGTTCTTTTTCGGCTTAGATACCTCTTTTTGCAAAAGTGAAATCCCATTATTCTGCCAAAAAAAAAAAAGAACTTTTTTTTAATTGTTTTTATTTTTATATTCTGATTCTGTGAGGATGAGAAAAGGGATGAAAAAACTCAACTCCTTTTCTAAAATTAATGTACTAATGTTTGGGTTTATTTTATTGAGTAATATATACATATATATATATATATATATATATATATATTCTACTGTTTTTTTATGTCTCTTCCTCCTTCACTTTGGTAACTAAGGATGGTAATTCTAGCTGTATGCTTATCGATTTGGTGAGAGTTAATCTGAAGCGGACTTCTTCCTATTAATTGACTTCCTTGTGGTTCAATTTTGTTTAGCATTTTTCCTTCAAATAAATTGATGAAATTTCAGTTATTGTTTTGATGTAGTTCAAGATATTACATAACTACTGTGAATATGCCTTCACCTGGCTATTATGTGACTAACTGCGGCTATCGCTTGCATTTGTACACTGGCATAAAATCGCAACTAGTATCTTGACATTTTGGTCTGTGTTTGATGCAGCCGAGGCCATCCTTCTTGGTTTCCAACATTATCTTGTGATGCTTGGAACGACAGTGATCATTCCAACTTCTCTTGTTCCACAGATGGGAGGTGGAAATGTAAGGCCTGGAGAAAATTAATCAAAATAAAGCATAAATAATTGTTACTTACATTGGTTGATATGGTATTTTGCCGGGCATAATAATTTCAGTCATTTTATATCAATGACTTCTTTAGGAAGAGAAAGCAAAGGTGATCCAGACTCTACTCTTTGTTGCTGGTTTGAACACATTGTTGCAGACACTGTTTGGAACTAGATTGCCTGCTGTGATTGGAGGGTCTTATACCTTTGTCCCAACAACAATCTCAATTATTCTAGCTGGTCGGTTCAGTGACACTACAGATCCCATCGAGGTTCCGTGATTTAAACTCCATTTTAATATATTAGGCAATGTTTATTTGGACTTTGAAATTGCTAAAGTTGCTAAAGAATTTGGAGAAGCAAGCATTTATCTAATTCCAATATGGTACAAGATTTCTGTCCAGCTCAAGCATTTCTACCCAATATGGCTTCATTCTTCAACATAACATTGAAAAGAACAGTATAAGGATGTTTAGCATGCTTCCCAGTTTGCAGCCCATTCTTGCCCTAATGTAGTTTTTTTTTTTTTAACTTGAAATTAAATTACTAAAAATGGTGTAATTAGGTTGTCCAATTTGAACACCAAAATTCTGCATATTGGTGTTTTCTTCGGTTTGTTTAAGCATTATGTTTCGATGACTTTTCAGAGATTTAAAAGGATAATGCGGGCAATTCAAGGCTCCCTCATCGTAGCTTCCACTCTTCAGATTGTCCTTGGTTTCAGTGGCCTTTGGCGTAATGTTGCAAGGTTAGTGCACTAGGGTTTAATATTTCAGGATCGGCTTTTCCTTGTAACTTAAATTGGAATTAGGTTGATTTCATCTTGGTCTTATATGTTTACTATTGGTTGTTGTAATTAGATTTTGGATTATAGGTTCTTGGACTAACACATGCTTCATGCTGATTCACTTGAATGTTTGTTACGAATTATCTAGAAACAAAGTCAAATATTTTAATGAGACACTTTCAATTAACTCATTTTGATCATATGGGTTTATTTTTCCGTTTTTCAGGTTTTTAAGTCCACTTTCAGCTGTTCCATTGGTAGCTTTAGTTGGTTTTGGGCTTTATGAGTTTGGCTTTCCAGGGGTGAGTCTCTGCTTTTTATGATAAACTATGTGAACGCAGTCTGACAAGGTATTATTATCATCATCGCCATGGATGTTGATTATTTTTTTCAATTATTAGGTTGCCAAATGTGTGGAGATTGGACTGCCTCAGCTAATTCTTATAGTATTTATCTCACAGGTAATGTCTTATAATTTTTAGTATATTCAGTTATCCATCTTCTAGTTACAGTCTTGCAAATTTCCGACTTTCAATCTTATTGGAGTTTAGAAACTATAAGTTTTACCAAATAATCATTGCTTGTCTGTGTCTATTTTGCAGTACGTGCCTCATGTGATAAAATTAGGCAGAAACGTCTTTGATCGCTTTGCCGTCTTGTTTTCCGTGGTGATTGTTTGGATTTATGCTCATTTACTTACTGTGGGTGGAGCTTATAATGGTAAAGCACCAAAGACACAAATAAGCTGCAGAACCGATCGTGCTGGTCTAATAGATGCTGCTCCATGGTGAGTTTATGCAGCATCCATATTGCAGCTGTTTCTCAATTTGTATATCATGCATGATTTTATCTATATATATATTTTTTAATTTTTATTTTGAGTTAAGGTGCACATGAAAAAGGTTTTGTGACTAGGAGACATTTTTGTAACTCATTGGGTTTCCCTATCACTTGAAATGGCAAGGCCATGCATTTCAGAGTCTGGGCAAGCTGATTTGACAAGACTGGCGTGTATCACTATATGATCTATATGAGGAAGCTTCATATATACAGATTAACTATCTTGGTACATATCGGATAATACCTTAGATGTGCTAAATCCTAACTCTAGCTGCCTGCAGTGAAATTTTAATTAGTAATTTATTTAGAAGTCTGAAAAGTTTTGGTCCTGGGCTTGCTTTCGAAGGTATTGTGAATTGGACTTGTGTTTGGTAACAACCTTGAGATTTCTTTTACAATAATATGATATCATTTGTCAAAGATGGCAAAGTTATAATTCGCTTACAAGAATTAGTGTTTGCAGGATAAGAGTTCCTTATCCCTTTCAATGGGGAGCACCTTCATTTGATGCTGGTGAAGCCTTTGCGATGATGATGGCTTCTTTTGTTGCTCTTGTAGAGGTTTGTTTTCTTCTGTTATTTATGAATTTTATTAAGTTTTAAAGCGTTTTCTTTTCTTCTTATTTTGATGCTTCTAAACCAAAAAACTGAGTTGAGTTTCATTGTTATTATTATTATTTTTTTGGTTTTCTTGTTGCTGTCATTTTTCATTTCATACCGTTTGTTATCAAATCCCATGCACTGCCATTTTATTTCAACTCTTGGTTTTTCATTTGCTCCCCTAGGGTTATAAGTATCAGCTTATGCATCCAAGAAAATTCTTCCATACTCTTTGGACGTTTTATAGTTAATTGCAGTTGTATTCTAAATATACTAACTTTTTACCTGTCCATGGCATGAACAGTCCACTGGGGCTTTTACTGCTGTTGCAAGATTTGCAAGTGCGACTCCAATGCCACCGTCTATTCTTAGCCGTGGTGTTGGTTGGCAGGTAATTTGAAAAAGCTTGTTGATTCATATGCCTAAAATGTGAAGAAATATGTTTAATCAAAATACTATTAGTTAAATTGGCTGTCTTATACTCCACGATCATGTGGGAGCCAGGGCCGTGCATTTCCATCTAACATCTGGAGATTTCATCTGCGTTTCCTGAACTTCTGTTACACGTAAATCTTGAATTTTTATCTTTTGTGAAGTAACTTTTTGTTTTTTTGGGGGGCCTGCTTTAGGGAGTTGCAATTTTGATCTCAGGGTTGTTTGGAACTGTCAATGGATCCTCGGTATCTGTGTAAGGCTCTGACTAGCCATGACCATTATTGTTGAAACTTTTCTTTTACGTTGCTCAATTAATCTAAAACAGAAGTTTTATACTGAATTTGGTCTCTCTACAGAGAGAATGCTGGTCTTTTAGCCTTAACGCGAGTTGGCAGCCGAAGGGTTGTCCAAATCTCAGCGGGATTTATGATTTTCTTCTCCATTCTTGGTAATTTGCTGATTTATTAGATTTTGTTCTAAACAGACCTTGAGCGTTGTCGCTTTCATATTAGTTGGATTTTGTACTTAATGTTCAGGGAAATTCGGAGCAGTCTTTGCTTCCATTCCAGCACCCATTATTGCTGCATTGTACTGCCTATTCTTTGCATATGTTGGTACGTATCTGATTTGAGCTGTTCGTGGGGAAACAACATGGATCTATGATTTTATAATAGGCCTTATGATTTTATAATAGGCCTTTTCAAGTATTTATTTAATCTATTTCCTCATATTTCTGCAGGCGCTGGTGGTCTTAGTTTACTTCAGTTCTGCAACCTCAACACCTTCCGGACAAAGTTTATATTAGGCTTCTCTGTTTTTATGGGCTTATCTGTGCCGCAGTACTTCAATGAGTATACTGCAATTAATGGCTATGGCCCTGTCCACACAGGCGAGAGATGGGTATCCAAACTAAATCTCTTTTAATTTTTTAATCTTAAATAATAACCTTTTGTTATAATCATTTTAGAGTGAACTGTGTCTCACAGACGAGGATTCTATGCCTTTCTTAACAGTTCAATGACATTGTAAACGTGCCTTTTTCATCGGAAGCGTTTGTTGCGGGTGTCTTGGCGTATTTCCTTGATAACACATTGCATCGCAAGGACAGTGCAATTAAGAAGGACAGAGGTAAGCACTGGTGGAACAAGTTCCGATCATTCAAGGCCGATCCGAGGACCGAAGAATTTTATTCCCTCCCCTTCAACCTAAACAAATATTTCCCATCTGTGTGATATAATGAGTTGGCTGAGTTAATGAAGGTATCATCAAATATTTACCCCTTTTTTTTTTCTTAGTTATAAATTGGCCCTTGTGGATCACATCTTTACTATCAGCAGCCATTAAATTCCCTGTTGTGAATTGTATTACACGCTATAGCAGCAGTATAACATAGTGTTTTCCTTTATAGGAGGCCTTACAACATTTGTTGAATTGTTTTGTTTGCTGTAAATCCAATGGAGACTTGTGGATTTGAAGTAGCAATGAAGCAGTTTTAAATGCCTCTGTTCAAGTCATCTTGTTTGATTCTTTTGCTTTATAAAGTGTTACTCCACTGATTCCTATTTGTAATGTTTAGATAACCAGATAGGAGGTTAACTTGGTGAGACCTCTAGTTACTGTTTCAATCAACTAGTTGAATGTGCCAGTTGTATTAAAAAGAGCTTAAATTTCACCACTTACATTAAATTTTTTATAAAAAAATTGAAAAAAAAAAGTTTTAACCCTAGTTTTTTTTTTCCCGGGTTTTTTATGGGGTCAAAAAAATTCGGTTTGATGTGTACGGGACCAGAAGAGCCATTGTTTCCTGGTTCGATTGGTCCGGCTTTTTTAACACTGCATATTTGACATTTCCAGGCTGTCTATCTATTAATCTGATGCCGCAATCTGCATCATTGTTAAATAGTGTTAGACCCAGAGCTTGCCCTGTAATGTGGCTGCTGAGGGCAATGTTCAGTCGCAAGCTCCGCGTAGTGCTTGTGATTCTATTAGAAGGATCATGGATCGAGAAGATCGAAGGCATTTGCCCGCGAAGCACGCTCTCGGCAAATTTTGACATATATGTCGATTGATATCCAAAGCTAGAGAGTGAGAAGATTAAATACCCAAGTCCGGAGGACAAGGCGCGCACAAACTAGAGATGATCAAAGCCTCCTAACATCTACTCACCTATATTGGTTCAGCTTGTTTAAACTTTTCCTCAGAGTCTGGCTCAAAGAAAAGAACTCGACCTTCAGTGGTGGTCCTCATGGGGCGGCATTCACCTCTGTCTGAAGGTGAGCAGATAGCGAAGAAGTGTTTTTCAGTTCTTCCACGAAGTGGAAAGTTGATAACTTATTCTGGTGAGAATAATAGAAAGTGTAGAATTCTCCCTCTTTGTTGGCCTTAAGGGTGTAGAACTCTCTAAATACTCCCAGCAGAAGGCTGGACTTCTAAAACGTTGCAAAGAATGAAAAAGCAAACTATAGCGTTCCATGAGTTCGGGGGGAAGTTCTGATATGGTGATGTTGCAAGAGTTTTAAGAGGTTAACAAGGAAAAGAACCAAAGGGCAGCTAAGGTCCTCGGTATGAGGAATTTGAGGCACAGCCTCATTGTTGGAAGGATGCTGGATCTCATACGTAGAAGGAAGCAAAGAACTGTTTAATCCGTAGGAGCCACAAAAGGTGGGATGGCTCAAAGACAAAGGTCCGGGAGTCCCCAAGACCACTAACCTCGCCGAATGTCACACTTAAGAAGCAATGGCTGACTTAAAGGAGCCTCTGTTTAGTTTCTCGTACTCGTTTTCCCTAAGAAGGACACGACCAATAGTAACACGCCTAGTCCCTTCTGAGTTCGCCAGATGAGAAGAAGGTGACCCTTCTCGTTGGCTAAACCTAGTATGAAAGACATTAGGAGCGGTTACTCCGGATAACCCTGCCTCGGCAATGCACGAAATGTAGGTAGGGCAAGGATGATTGCTTCTTAAGTAAAAGACATAATCATGTATTGGCTTCGATAGCTTTACTAATATTCTATTTTGACACAACATTAACTAGGAACTATTTAGGAATAGCGCATTGATGTACTAATGATCCCATAATTATAACTTATTGTAATTCCCTTACAAAGCATATTTATTTAAGAAATAATATCATGTATAAAAACTTGTAGATGAAGAATGCCTTATTTATAAAAAAACATTACTAAATATGACATGCGTCCAATAACCGATCCACTTGATATTATACCATACACGAACAGTATCAACATATTTTATTAAATAGGACCGAACACCAACTTTCTACTTGATACATCAAATCAAAAGCTCAAACAAAAAATTTTATCAACAAACTCAAAACTCTTCGGCTGAATATTTCTCCCCGGTGACAAGTTACATATAATATGTATTGATATCCGATATAGAAATACACCCAACAACAGCTCTTGTATGGTTCAAAAGTTGAAATTGATCGATTATTACTTGCAAAACAGGATTCCTAGGCCACAGTGTTCTCGGTCACCCCATTGGCTTCTTCATGCTTGTCAAGTTGGCTGAAGTTACCCTTCTGTTTGAACAGTTGATTATGGTGATGCCTACAGTATAGACGATGCTCATGGGCTACGTAGTTCGATGGGCTGATTATACACCCTCCATGGCTGCACTTGAAACAAGCCTTATGATACGAAGTGCCATCAACCGCCACCTGAGGATAGGGGAAAATTCCAGTTAGAACAACCCGTAAAACTTGAACCATCAAATAATCTTGCATAATGCACAGCAGAGTTTACGTTTGGAGGCTTTAGATGCACAATTCTACTATCTTTTACTCTAAGCATTATGGATATTATTCACAACACCAAATGTAATTCGAGTTGTTAGTAGGATAAGCTTCAATACTCTGTCCGTAATCTGTCAATAATTTTTTTAATCAGTTATTGTAGCAACATCGTTATAATAAAGAGGAACAAATATCTATAAATTAAATATTATTTTATCTGTTACTAAAATTTTAAAGGTGGCATTTCTATGCAAATATTGAAGAAGCTTTTATTGGTGATAGGCTTTGTTTAGTGGTAACATATCAAATTATGAATAGCATTTTTTGTTCTTGATGAAAACTGAAAATACAACTCGTCAACTCAGTAACATGTATAAATGGATTCTTTCCATGAAATATAAAGGATCCCTAACCTTCCATAGGAATCAAATAAATCCATGTTACCCACATTCGGGGACAAGGTTGGATACAGTATATGGGTATACTTGATTTTGTGGAATTTTGGATTTCCTGAAATCCTGGGATTATTAGAATAATTCTATTTTCTCGATTTGTAGGATTTAATTCTCATAGAAAAATTATATCCTTGATTGACTTGGATTTGACCAACCATCTTTCCTTTCTCCCATTCCACACTTGGGTCTGACCAACCATCTCTATTGTTGCCACCCTTTCACATACTCAGGTTTTAGCAGTGAACTCTTATGGCGTCTGACTCAAAGAGATTTCTCCAGTGCTTCATCGGGAACATCTTAAGTTGTCTCCGCTGGGCCTACCGCTCAAAAAGGTAGCTTTTTAAATATTCTACATGTTAAAACCGAGGACCCATCCACATAGATCATCGATTCTGGAGCCTCGGATCGCATGACAGGTGATGTTTCATTATTTCATGATTGTAGGCCATGTCACCAAAATTACAAAGTCCAAATTGCAGATGGTTCTCTTTCCACCATGAAAGGCATGGAGAAAGTGATCATCTCAGAGACATTGATCCTTAAATCAGTCCTCTTGGTTCCAAATTTAACAAGCAATTTATTGTCTATCAGTAAACTCACTAAGGACTTAAACTGTGTTGCTAAACTTACTTCCACTCATTGCATGTTTTAGGATTTGCATTCGGGAAAGATGATTGGCAGTGTTAAGGAAAGTTAAGGACTCTACCATATTAGGACCAATGATCCAACTACTCAAGCCAACCATGTTTCCTCCTCTACAAACACAATTTCAAGTTTCTCTAGAAATCCAATCGTATTTTTAGATTCAAACAGAGAAAGTTCCTTTATGTTATGGCATTTTGGACTAAGTCATCCAAATTTCACATTTCAAAAATGTTTCGTCGTTATTCATCAATAAAAATCCTAAATCTTTCCACTGTGAGGTCTGTCAGCTACCTAAGCAGTGTCGTAATTCCTACCCTCCTCAAAATTACAAACCCTCTCAATCATTTTTTGTTATTCATAGTGACATTTGGAGACCTTCTTGGGTTCAACATTACAAGGGCAAGATTGTTTTGTATCTTTTGTTGATGATCTTACCCAGATTACATGGGTGTTCCTTCTGAAAGAAAAATCCAAAGTAGGATCCATATTTAGGAAATTCCATTCTATGATCCAAAATCAATTTCAGGCTAAAGTCCAAATTTTAAGAACCAATAATGCTAAAGAGTATTTCAATACAATTCTTGGGAAATACCTTCTTGATAATGGCATCATTCACCAAAGTTTTTGTGTTGACACCCCCCCACAGAATGGGATAGCTGAAAGAAAAAATAGGCAACTCCTTGAGGTAGCACGGTCCCTTGTGTTTACCAGTCATGTTCCATAACAGGTCTAGAGCGAGGCAGTTTTAACAACCACTTGATCAATAGAATGCCATCATAAACCCTAAAATTTGACACTCCATGCCAAAACCTTTCCAAAACCTTTCCAAAAACTGGAATTATAATTGATATCCCTCTTAAAGTCTTTGGGTACTCAGCCTTTGTGCATGTTCCTTTTCACCAAAGAAGTAAACTAGATCCAAAGTCAGTCAAGTGTCCTTTTCTAGGTTATTCACTTCATCAGAAGGGTTACAGATGCTACAACCTTTCTTCTACTCAGAAATTCTATAATTCCATGGATGTAACTTTTCTTGAAAATGTGTCTTATTATCCCAAAACTAATATTCAGGGGGAGAGTTCTATTTGTCAAGACGAATATCGGTTTTGGGATCTTCCCTCCACTTCTATGGATTTTTCCGAGCTTGAATCTGGGTCTCATCCTCAAGCTATTGTGTCTCTTCCTATCCAACCTTAGGAAGGAAACCATTTCGAACCTCAAGCTACTGTGCCTCTTCCTACCCAACCTCAAGTCGGAAACAGAGAACTATAGGTCTACTCAAGACATCCACAAGACCCTAAAATGGTAGAGCAAGACATAGTTCCTGAGCCCTGCCAAGCAGACATCCCCAAATCCAACTCCTATTGAGGTAATTGAATGTAACAAAGATTCCTGTTTATCTACAAATGATGTATGCTTAATTAATGATCTCCATCTTCCTATTGCCCAAAGAAAGGGAGTCAAAGTCTTGTACTCAGCACTTTATTTCACATTTTGTGTCCTAAGATAAGTTGTCTCCTACCTACCGAGCCTTCACCGCAAACCTAGACAGCATAGAGATTCCAAGATTCATTCAAAAGGCGCCGCAACATCCTAAGTGGAGAGAAGTAGCGAATGAAGAAATTCGAGCATTACAGAAAAATGGCATTTAGGAACTCAACTCAACTCTCTTAAGGAAAACGACCTATAGGATGCAAGTGGGTCTTCAATGTTAAGTACAAGGTAGATAGAAGCATAGACCTGTATAAGGTCAGACTAGTAGCTAAAGGCTTCACACAGACCTATGGTATTGACTACCACAAAACATTTGCCCCAGCTATTAAAATGAAGACTATTTTGATCTTGTTCTTTGGAGTAGCTAATCTTGATTGGAATTTACATCAATTAGATGTGAAACATGCTTTCCTGAATGGAGATCTTGAAGAGGAAGTCTACATGGAAATCCCTCCTGGTCTAAAGAATCCGAATAATACCCATCTAGTCTGCAAACTTCGAAAGTCACTCTACAGGCTCAAACAATCTTCGAGAGCATGATTTGATAGATTCACTAAGGCTATTAAGGAGCAGGGACACTCTCAAGGATAGTCAGATCATACGTTGTCATCAAGAAATCCTCAGGTGATAAGATCACTATCCTCATAGTTTATGTTGATGACATAATTGTAACAGGATATCATGAAGAGGAGATAACTTAGCTAAAGGAGACTCTACAAAGGGAATTTGAGATCAAAGAC
>JBBYHL010000005.1:20394842-20405452 GCA_038381835.1 Adansonia madagascariensis
AACCTAATTTGGACTCAACCTAAACATAAATAAATAATTTTAAACATTTTAAAATCACAACCAGTTCAATCATAAACGTTTCTAATTTCCAGTTAAATTTATAAAATTTAGCTGGCCGTAGTATTGATAATAACATATTCCCTGTACTTAAATTAGTTTAATTTATGAAATGGGAAACTCGAGAAACAGAATCAATTCAAAACCTTAGAAAAAAATTAAAAAACAAAAAACACTTTCTCTAATGCTTTTCAATTTTATCAATGAGAATTCCACTCCCATCTTTCATTAATTTATTTACTCAACTTAGCATCAGCAACCCAAATTATTTCAATTATTTGTTAGCAACCCTATATATGTATCAAATTTTGTATTTTTTTTATCAATTATGTAAATATAAAAATAATATATATTATTAAATATATTCAAAATATATATTAAACATTTGTCATGTTTATTATATTACTTTTGTATTTATTAAACATGTCTTATTCTAGGCATTACAATATTATTTATTTCACCCCAATGCCAAAATGATAGTGGCCAAGTCTTATTCTTTTTCTTCTTTTTTTTTTGGAGGCTACAACTAAAGTCTTTGTTGATAGTAGGGTGTTCATGAGTCGTGTCATGATCTAAGAATTTTTTTGTCTAAGTTCGGATTAGTCTGAACACCCATTTCATAGTTTGAAATGATATTAAAAATAAAAAATATTTTTATATTAATATTTAAAATTAAAAACATCAATTCAAGCTGGATTGATTCAAATTGTAAAAACTCTTACTCAGATTGACCCATATGTTGCGAATTTTCAAGTGAAGATTATTCTTATCAAGATCAACACAAAAATAATTCATGTACACAAGAGACAAGATTTTATGTGGTTCGATCTTAATTGCCTACATCCAAAGATAAGAGAAAAAAATCTATTGTAAATAGAGGAATTATAAAGATTTCAAAACACCTAATAAATAAACACTAAACTCGAGCCTCGAAACAATCATGTTTCTATGCTACTAAAATTAAACACATCATTAAATCTAGTATTTTACCAAACTCTTCCATACATCCTTACAAACCCATATTTCACAAAGAGATTTATAGGAATCACATCGTTGTCATAATTCTAAAGGTTAATACTCACTTTATATTTATAAAGCCTTTTCTTGATCACCAAAAAAATCTTTATTCATCAAGATTTCTTTCCTATTAAGAATATTCAATTATTAAATATACTTAACTATCAAATAATTTTCGACTAATACAATTACATCAAAAGTTAAACTAATTTCCAATTTAAATTTAAACCAAATATCCTACACCATAGGCAGATTTAGTTGATCTCTCCCATATATTCTTTATACTATTCCAAAAAGGAACATCAATGCAGCCGTTGTACCTAACAATTTCTATTTTGTTTATTCTCATGTGGGACTGAGAACCTTTTTCCCATTTTTTTTTTGTCAATGTTGCCCTACCTTTGTGATTATTTGAATTTTATAGTATTAAATTGACAAGTGTTTCTTTCACTGTCTGGCAACTATATTGAAACATGATCGATCCGATGAAATCATCGAAGCACTTTAATGCTTTTGAAAGTTGGCAACGACGGTCGCAACTAGTGAAAATTTCTCTTGATGCCAAAATCTATGTAGTTTCAGATATTTCAGCAATGATAAATTGCTACTTTATGTTTAGTTTGCATTTAATATATATTCAAACATAAATATAAACACATGATTTTTTAAATATATATAAATTTTTTTAAAAAAATTTAAATATATTTACATCAAATACATACCGATATTTGACATTCATATCGATTTTGGACAACATAGATATTTAATATTCAGTTATTTATTAATTTTTTTGCATAATAGTTTTCTGGGTTTCCAACTTGAAGCTATAAATTAGATGACCTGTAAATTATGCAAATATCCAAGCAAATCTAAAGATCAAGCTCCAGTCATGAATAGGGGAATCTGAACTTGCAACGGCGTATGGTGGCATTAGGAGAAACCTGCTATTTTAAGCCATCTTTGGTAAGCGGACAGTATGTAGCTACCTACCTAATTACCATCTTGTTGCAGGCTCAACAAGCTCAATTTCAATTAACAAAACCCGCTTCTTTATGGGTAGTTATTAAAACGAACAAAGTATATTAATATAAAAACAAAATGCATGAGTTGCAAGACTTAAAATTTTTTTAAATTTCTTTTAATATTTATGAATTTTGATCTTTTATATGTAATATTGAAATATGATTGATTTGGCTGTTTATATATTTAAAGAGAATCCTAAAAGATCATGAATCAATCTTTGTTCGAAAACTTTTAAAACTAGTACTGCATAAAAAATCCATGTTTCTAGTTTTAAAACTACTCACCCGGACCATGCTCGTCCTAGAATCCACTGCTGAGGAAGAAGGGTTGGGGTGCGATGGGGTGGTGAGGAAACCATTTGGACTAAAGTCGCAATTTTAGTTAAGATTATCTTTAACAGATATGATAATCTAAACCTAAAACTTAGTTTAATTGATTCATATAGATATAATGACATTTAAGAAATTTTAAATTTAAAACTCAGTATCTACGATATTTTTTTTATCTCTAGGCTAGAATCTCATTTGTACCAAAAGAAAATACGGACATGATCATCTTGAATCTACATATTATGATTAATGTGTGACAAGTGTAGTTTGACAATGAAACCTGCATTCTTGCTCCTGAATTTTAGCTGCATGAACTACATGACTATATCTCAAAACTTTTTCAAAGGTGTGTTTAATTAGGTGAAAAAATAACATGATAGATAGAATAGAGTGGATAAATAAAAAGAAAATAAATTCTAAATGTGTTTAGTTGAAACAAAACATGAAAACAAAGAAAATTAAAAATATTGTTATCTTTCACACATGTTAATAAATACAAGTCGCTTCAAATTGAAAAGAAAAGAGAAAAAAAAATGAAAGTATTGTACATCTAATGTGTATATTTACAAAATTACTCATCATTTTTTAAGTTTTTTTTTTTTATCTTAACTTCTAAAGGATTTAATAGTAAAACAATATACTTTTTATTTTCTTTCTTCTCATGTTGTAATCATACCAAGCAATAAGAGAAAAAAATTTATTCTTTTCTTTCCACATTTCTCTCTTTCTTACCAAGTACAATAATGTAAGGAAAAAAATTATATTTTCTATCTTGTCATTTTTCTCCTACAATTTTTCATCTGCCCAAATTTTTTTTTACCCTATCAAGCAAAATCTAAGTCTTGCCTAATACCCAATTCCAATAATATATAAAAAATTATAAAAAATAAAGGCAATAAAGCACTTACTAAACTGGAATGCAATTAGAGGGGGAAAAAACCTAGAATGCAACCAGATCTAGCGGGTTGACATCATGTTGACAACCCATCTTCTATTAATTGGACTCAGTGAATATTAGGAGTAAATATATATCTAACACAAATATGCTTAATTTTTCCTAGATTTGCATGTACTTGAAAGGTTTTTGAATGATCACATCCCTATACCTATATTCAGATTAAATTAGACATGAATACTTCAAGAAAAATGAAGAGTCGAAACAACATAGAACAAATCCACCATTTTTCTTGTTTCACCCCTCTCCAACTAGCGGCAGCAACAAGGTTTTAGGTGTTTCCTGTATGTCACAGTGCATATTCAAAACCCTATTCCAAGGGGCAATTTTCTAAAATTATTGGAATCATCATGAAAAAGAAAGTTATTTGACAGATTCCATACAATGACAAACTGATAAAATTTGCCAACTAGGGTCTTTAACAATGTCACAAACACGTCGTTTTTTGCTTATTTATCATGAGGTAAAATCATTAGCGGCTAAAATAGTTGCAAACAGTGCTGCCAAAACAAAGACCAAATGCTAAGACAGACAATTTTTCCTTTCGGCACAGAAGCAGCAACATGCACAGCCTCATTCACTCCCACCAGCACCCTTTGCCTTGCTCCGAGCTTCTTCTCGCATTACTGCCTTGACATAAATTTCATAGCAACAACCTGAAACAAACAAACGAAATGCCATCATACAAGAAGTTTAGTCACACATGCTTGATTGTTTAAGCATCAACAGCCTTTTTTCCGTCTTCTCCAAGTGAGGTTTACAATGGATATTAGCTTAATGTCTCCTGCTTCTCACCATTTATTCAGAATATTATAGGCCACAGGTCAACAATCATGAAAGAACTTTCAAGTTCAATTGCAGATGTAAAACGAAGTTGAACGTTCATCACAATTTCAAACAAAATCATTCATTAAGTTGTGTCAAGTCCACAAATCTCAGTGATTTAGCAACTATTATATTTCTTTCTGATCTTATGCAGGGTCCAGAACAACAAACTAGTAATTGCAACACTAATCCATCAAATCTATTAAGATTGAGTCGACATACTTTCTTTTTTGGTTCATACTTTCACAATCCCATTACAAACAGGGTAGGGAAGGGCAGAAGAGAGCAGCTGTTAACTCAATGAATTCTTAAAATCTAGCCATTAACAAGGTGAGGATGCATCCCCAAATAGGTTGTATCTATGTTGCTTGGACTTTTTCATTTTCTAAAAGTTCTTTGTGTCCGACACTTACCTGGACATGGGTACTAGGGTATAACCCTCGAAGGATCCTCCAAACACAAAAAAAAACTTAGAAAAATTGAATATACCTATATCTGGCACTCACACTCAAGTTCAAGTTGGGATTATATGCTTCCAAAATTAAGTTTTTAAATGATTTTGTGCAAATTTTGTTTCATTTCGAGCATTCCTTTTCTTCTAAGAAAGAAGAGGGAAGTGAAAATTAAAAATGCAAAAGAAAGAAGATTTCCAGTTGCAATTTAGTCTAATGTCCAAATTTACCAAAAATCAATTTAAACCGTTATAAACACTAGAGACATATGTGGAGTATATCTAGAACGCATCTCAAATGGGATCATAAAGAATCAAATCCAACTTCTCTTGGAGTTATCAACACATAATAGAACTCACGAAATGATTCATTCAACTTATAGCAACAGCAGCCTCACCTGCTACAACGACTACTGTCAGAACATCTCCGATTCTCTTCAGTCGCCACACACTCTTCTTATAAGATTTAAATCGTTTTAAAGAAGGGTGCTCAGCCAAGAGCTGCAGGGTGCATTCCATATCAACAAAATAATAAGTATGGCACAAGATTATCACTAAGAAAATATTTAAAGAAAAAAAGCACTAAAAACTTCTAATCATCCCCCTTCCATGCCAGAAAAAAAGGGGGGGTGAGGGGACTGATTAAAGGATTAGAATAATCAGATTATAAGAAATGAACAAGAATTGAAAACCAATTTCCCTATCCAATGTAATTGCTCAGCAGCTAAACATATAACAAAAATTGAAACCCGTTACAAGCTAACTTTTTGAATCATTTCAAATAAGGATCCTTCTACTCTGCACTTCCATCAATTAACAATGGGTCAACCCATAAATGATAAAAGCCAACCTATACAGTCCAAAAACCTAGTTTACGGCACTTGGAGTTTGACCCAGGTGCTAGAAATGGAACCTCTCAAAGCGAAATCAAAAGAGCCAAAACTAAAAGAAACAAAAGGGGCATATTTTTTATCAAGAAAATTGAACTGGGAACAAAATATTCAGACAAGGGGGAAAATAAACTTACTGCTTTCTCACGATCCCCAAGCTCAACATGAAATGCTCGACTTGGCGCAGCCAAGGAACCCTCCTTCTTCAGCTTTACTCGGTAAACAAATCTCAGAGAGTTAGATAGTGCTATTAGCATATAAGCAAAGACCCAGCAAAGATCGAATGAAATTAATACACATACATTAAATGTTTATCTGCTTTTAATACCTGAGAAGAGGACCGGAAGTGATTGGCAAGGCTACTTTTTTGAAGGAAAAAGGCCATCTCTTTGATACTTCAGAGACTTTCAGATTGGAAAACAAAAAATAAAAAAATAAAAATTAGCTGCTGATATACGTCGATTATCGAAAAGCCAAAAAGCCAATAGGGCTTAACCCTCTGGCTAAAATAATTCAATACCACGTTTTTGCACTTATACCCCTAATGTTATTCGTATTATTGTTTGTAACCAGATTTTTTTTTTCATGTTTGATGCTGATTTATGGCACGCACGATAATGGATCAAATATTTATAATTTTTTAAATATTTAAATTTATTTAATTTATCTAATATCAGAATTATTTATTATTTTTTTGACTCTTTGAATATTACTATTACTATCAGCATTTGATTTAGTTAACAATATTAGTAAGAAATTTAAATTCACTATATATCCAAATTTATTGAATTATTTAAAAAAAATAAAATATAAAAGTATACAAGAATTAAAGCCAATAACTTCTTAATTAAGTGGTAGGCTTGTAATAGTACAAGAGTTTGGGTTCAAGCCTTAGCATCCATCACCCTAATCCCCAATTTATCATAAAATTTACAAGAATTAAATATCTAAACTAATATCAGACTCAAATATCTAAATCTATTATTTGTATAAATAATTTGATATTGTCTGCATCAAAATAAAGTTTATTTGGATAACTGATATTTAAGGATGCATATCCGAAATCGTTACACAATAAATCTAATATCCAAATTCATGAAATTTGAATTCAAAAAAACGTATCAAAGAGCATGTGATATCTAATTTTTGCTATCCATTATCGTCGTTATTTTGTGGATTGACTTCCTTAGGATCTTGCCCTTAGTTTAAATATTAGTGAATACAAAGTGTCACTTGTATAACATAATATGTTATTGAGGTACAATCATTCCCCCTCTTATCCTTTTCAAAGATTTTCATTGTAGCCAGAATTTAAATAATAATTGCGACATGGTTAAAAGAGTTATATAAAAAGGCAAGATTCAGTTTTGTTTGTATAAATTGAATATCTATCACGTGTATAAAATGAGAAGGCAACTAGCACTGTACATTATACTATAGATATTTTTGGTTGGTGGTTGATATGTGTTAGTTATATTACATTTGAATTGATTTTGGCTTTGATATAATAAAAAATTAAGCCCTTGATATAGGGATTGATACCTCAGCATGTGATTGAATAGGAAGTCAAATCTATAAAGCATCCAGTGACTTCTTTCAATTGCAATTAATTGCCAAAGGCCATAATTTATTCTTAGGCAATAAAAGGGCTTCTCCAACACCTCCAAATGCAAGAGACATTAAAAGAGAAAGAGTAGAGCCATATCCTTTATTTCTCTTAAATTTTTCAACTGGTTCATTTTTGTATAAGATTAATCCTTCGTATCATTAATTATATTCCTTTGTAATTACATCATTGTAATTCTTCTTCTTAGAGCCCAAATATGTAAACACCAAAACCTTTTAGAGGCTCATCTTTGTTTACACTAAAATCCTTTAGGAAAAGGGAAGAAATTTTTACTTAGCCTTGAAAAGTAGTGAGGTTATATTTTAGCCAAGAAAAGATAGATGTTTTTATAATAACCTATTCAAAAGATAGGTAGTTATGAAGGTTATATCTTGTACTTGAAAAGCATCAATTCAAGATAATGGATCGGGAATTCCTTGGCAATTGAGGCTAAAAGAGAAGACATAGGCACTATATCGAACCTCTATAAATTCAATAGTGTTTGCTTCTATTTCCTTTATCATTTACTTATTTTTATTTATTCACTAACTTGCAATTCCAACTTCGTTGTTTGAATTTCTCAATTTTTATAACCAAAGTTTTAATTTGCAATAGATTTTGATATATCAATTCACTCCCTCTTGATGTAATCACCATAAGATCTAACATTTGTCTTCGTAAGGTTTTTTTTTTTTGTTTATTTTTAACTAGCTGGGGAAAAGGGAAAGGAAGAAGCAAAGAAAGAAAGGGAAGAAAAGAGGAAAAAAAGAAAGAGAAGGAAGAAAAGGGAAAGAAAAGAGAAAATGAAGAAGAAACCGAGAGAAAGCCCTAAGGAGGGTAAGGGAAGAAGGTTAGAGAAAAGAAACAAAGATAGAGAAAAAAAAGAAAAAAGAAAAAAATAAAAAACAAAAAATGATGAATATTGTGTTTACTTGTTTATGTTGTTTTTGTGTATTTATAAATTTATATAAAATTTTACATGTTAATAATTTATTTTATGCATATTTTTATATATTCGTATCATATTTATATTCTCTTATATTCTGGTTCATGGTTTCTCTTGGCTATATTGTTCATCCTATATTGCTTTTAATTATTTAGATTTTTATTCATTAATCATTGGTTTTATAAAGATTTAGATACGATTAATTGTTCGTGTGATTTTAATGTCATTTTTCGCATCGTGTCGTATTTTAATTATTTTCTTATATTGTTTTTATGTTGTATCTCAATTCACTTAATAGTTTTTTTATAGTTTGTCATAATAATTCGATTTTAACTCTAAATTAAATATAAAAAAGATTTAAATAATTTGTCATTGTAATCTAATTTAGAGAAAATTTGTTTTATTAATTAGTTATTTTTAATTTATTTTTTAAATATGGTATTTAAAGTTTTGGACCCCACGTTGACTTGTGTTTCGATATAGGATCTGTATAAGACTAATTGAGGAAAAAAAGAAATTTATTATTAATTTATTATTTAAATTTAATTATTTAAATGATTGGTTTGCATATTTACTCGTAAGTCGATTTAAGTTTTGTACCCGATCACTCGAAAAAAGTTTTTATTTTAAAATTACGTATTTAAAGGAGTTAGTATGTTCACTTGTGTGTTGATTTAATATCTGTACCTGAATCTATTTGGAAAAAATAATTTTTTTTTTCTTATTGTTGTTTATTTTTAAAATGATACATTTAAATTAATTGAATTGCATATTAACTAACAAGTTAATTTAAGGTCTGTATTCAATCTTAAACAGTTATCATAAATTTAATTTTTATTGTTAACAAGGTGCATACATTTATATTTACATTGTTAAAATTTAAAAATAAAAAATAATTATAACGTAATAAAATTTAATTTAAAATTAAAATTTATAATTGATTAATAAAAATATTAAAACCCTAACTTAAGCAATTAAATGGTAGTATATAATTATAACTGTGATTATATAATGGTGATATATACAAGAAATATCTATAATAGTTATCTTAAGTAGCTAATTAATGTTAGTACAAGATTAAGATATATTTTTCCTATCTGAAATGGAAGCCTGAGATTAAATCGGAGTTTTTGACAAGGAGAGATATCTGATAAGTGACAACTGCAAGGGTTCCTTACACGTCTTGCAGGATAGGGGAGCCATTGAAAACCCCCATCTTGGATCGAAGAAATAGCCATTGTTGTTTGGAAAAAGTTTAGTTAATGCATCAGTAAATTGATTTTTTTTATTAGCATGATACGCTTGAAGGTAGACCTACTCATAGATCAGGTCGGGTCATGTTTGAAAAAATTTGAAGCTCAAGTCCAAGCCTGAATTTGACCTAACTTGATAGTTCGAATTTATTATTGAATATATTAAAATATTAAAAAAATTATATTAATAGTTATATATTTTTATAATTAAATTTAAATAAAAATATTATTTTATTTTATAAATAGTGATCTGAGTCGACTTGACCTGGATTACAAAATATTATTCCTAAGCCTAGTCTAATTTGGGTAAACTACCCAGCCTTTGAACAAGTCTACTTGAAGGCAATTAGTTGCAACCTATGTTCCTAAAAAAGTGATAATCCAATGCAAAGTGCTTCATACGAGAACGAAAAAATAGATTTGAACAAAAAAAAGTTGCTCCAAAATTATAATTAGTTTGTGGAACTTGCAACTCTGATAAGAGATTACGAATCCAACAAAAATCAGCTGTAACATTTACGATCTTTTGGTATTGTTTCAATTAAAATAGCATATCTCAAAAGAAAAGATCCACTGCCAACAGCGATACCTGGTGGGTGTAGAATCCAACAAAAATAATTTTCCTACTCTAATAAAATTTTTGTATATAGTGATAAGTAGGATCATTTTTATAGGGAATGGTAAGATCTTATTTCCTTAAAAAATCAACAAAATAAAATGGGGATTTTATACAGTCAACTAAAAATATATGAAATAAATAAACTAAAGATAGATTAAGATTGCAGGATAAATTAAACTGAAATAAATGTCAATATCACATAAACACTAGCCAAATGTTTAATCGAAAGTTTTATTCTCACAATTGATCACAGATGCAAAGATATATTCATTATTCTAGAATAAATTGGTTATGGGTGTTGGTACAACCTAACTCCCTAGCCCTCCTTAGTTATTCAATAATAAAGGCACGACCGTTAATTATTTCCCTTATTGATTACATAACCTTAGATACGATCTTAATGTTTCAATGTATCCATAGCATTAATAATGAGAGGGGGATTGCCAATTCTAATCAATAACTCACGAACATGTTTATTTAGATTAGATTGTAAATTCTTCCTAACCAAGTTAGTTGCCACTTTTATTAGAATAATCAAACAATTACGGATTTGATTTTCTAACTACCTATAGATTATCTTATCAAGCAATGTGGTACCAAATATTCAATCAACAATGACAATCATGCTTATTAAGCATA
>JBBYHL010000005.1:20405552-20416384 GCA_038381835.1 Adansonia madagascariensis
ATTGTCAAAATTCATATTGCTTCATTTCCGTTGGAAAAGGCTCGAGTTAAGAAAAAAACATAGCTTACCTTAAAAAAATTTAGTGAAAAAATGTTGTTCAAAAACTTTCAAATATTTAGTATTATTATGAAAAAATATTGTTAGAAATTGAAATATCATAAAAAAATATATTTAAAATAATAAAAATTTAAATATATGAAAATAATAAAATTATCTTATCAAAAAATTAACTTTCAAACCGCAAAAACTCCATTTTCTTATTTGTTTTGGCTTGAGTTGCAAACTATGATTTTAACGAGAAAATTTCACCTGCAATTCTTTTTACAATAATACTACAATTATCCAAATCACATTTAAGACTTTCGATAAGCCCTATAAAACTCTAAATGCCGATTTAATAATTATAGTGCAATTATTACGATGATAGACTATGGATTTTAACTGCAAAAAGCCAAATTATTTTACCTGTAACACCAATACTTAACTAGGCATCAGACTCACTTGACCGCATGTTCATAGCATGCTCCTACTTGCTACTGCTTGCTGTAACCAAAGCTCCAAAAGCCAAAGCCCACAACTGGAAAGGGAGGAGCGTTGAAACACACAAAACTGCCGCTGCTGCTGCTGATAAAGGATCATAAAAGAATGCAGCAAGTTGCCATTTTATCAAACAAAAACATTTCATTCATTCATGCATGGTGGATTTCACTTCATTGTCCATCCTTTGACTGAAGCAACTACAATAACTTTACAACCAAAAATCTGCGTAATTCTATGACACGCATCGATATATTTACAGTGTAATATGATACACGGGTGCATTTTATGATAACAAACAAGAACAGAGAGTTATAAACAAGCAGCTGTTTCGATGCCTAGGGATACTTCCAACCTGTTGAATTCAATAACCGACCAAAATTTAACAAGGCAGCACTTGGCTGCCACCACTGTTTCCAACTGTACCTGTAAAAATATTACAGTCCATTGCTATATCGCAGACCTTGAAATTTTTCTGTAACTTTTCTTTTAATGGAGAACCATTTCAGCACACTGAAAACCTTGGTCCATCTCCTTTTTGCTTGGACAGCAACAGTACGTTGCAAAACAAATCCGTCGATGGCGGTTTGTAGATCAGCTTGTGATTCCAAACCAAGGTTCTGGGACTGAGGATTGCCATCAAAATATCGAAGATGATCCTCATCGCAGAAAGTTTGAGTAATATCTGTGTCACGGATGAGGGAATTGTTGACTTGGCCAGGATAACTCAACGTTTGGTCATATCTAAGGCCCATGTTCTCCATACTGTGCAAGGCATAATCGTCTAAGCCACCCGTACCCCAAACTGAACAGATGCTTGAAATGATATCGGGAGAAGAAGCACTTGGTTGAGCATAATCAAATCCATCCATCTTTTGAGAAGCCGGAAATTTGCTAACATTAGAAATCTCAGCCTTGGCGGAGCTTGTGTAAGGAATCTCAGCTAAATTTGAACAACCAGCTATGAGAGAGGTTTCATCGTCAAAAGAGATAACTTCTTCCCAGTGTTCGAAAGCAGAAATTACCAAGTTTTGAGCTTCAATCTGATGACCAATCAAATAATGAGAACCATTAATTACAAAAGTAAAGAAACACAGAGAAATAAAAAAGATAATATCGGATTAGATAAAGGGAAGTGTGCCTTCTCAGTTTCTGACAGCTTATCAATTGTAACATACTGGCATTCTGAAAGGAGTCCTGTCACTTGCCCCACAATGTTGAAGACCACACCAGATTTCCGTTGAGAGCCCGGAGGGCCATACAAATGCCTCCTCTTATCAAGCACACACGTTCGAGCATGCTCTGCAGTGACTTCCCACATCTTAGCAGACATTCCTGTGCCAAGGATCTGCAGACCCAATAAACAAATATTGCTTTCTTTTGGCATTTTGGCATCATCAAAAATCCTAAGTTGAAGCATTAAAGCTGCTTATGTTGTTGAATAGTCAACATGTACCTTTGTGAGGCTTAGACAAGGCAAGGATTTCTCAGGAATTTCCTTGTTAATTATTTACTGATGAAAAGAATATCCTCGGTTGCAGTTTAGTAAAAATTAAACATAGATCAATGCAGGCATAGGGTCTGATACAATAAAACGTCAAATAGTTCAAAGTAAAATGTAATCAAAGATTATGCTGATACAGGTCCGACTAAGGAACTTTTTAAGCTATATAATTCACACACGAATTCATGTGGTCTAATCCTAGAACATTCAGAACACTGTTCTTTTTCGAAAGCTAACCAAACATGCTCAAATTTAACGGCAGGCTCAAGCCTGATTAAACATAAAAAATTTTCGAAGCTTTAACAATCAAAGAGCTACCAACATATTAGGGCAATTAAGCAATTGAATTAGTTATCTTCCTTTTAGTTTCGATGTTCTACTGCCAATAATAGAGGACATTTGAACAAATAAGATGATAAAGAAACTAGGAACCTTCATAAAAATTCTAAGCAGCACACAAAGAGATATACAGCAGAATAATCTCACATGACGGAGCCTTGGAGGGTCTACAAAGAGCATGGTCAGGAAATCCTTAACAGTGTTGATATTTTCCCGTGTCAAGCGCTTATGTAAAGCCCCATCTTTGCCAATTTTCTCTAATCTCCATACTTCATCAGAAAGGGATGGAGGATGATGCTTCTTGTATACTGCAACCAGAAACCGAAAGTTGAAAAAGTGTATCCTCTAACTCCTATCTGTTTCCATAATGACTTACTTAAAAACCGTTATGTCAATGCACATACAAGTTCTAAAGAAAACAACATAAAAGTAAAGGGGAAAAAAAAGAGGCAATCTGAACTTCCCCAATTCCAAATATCAACCCCCCCCCCTTTTTTTTCTCTTGTGCTTGGAAACCTCAAGCTAAATTTTGCGCTTTTCACTCTAGATTAGAAGTGAAGAAAGTTAGAAGGAGCAATACATAGAGTTCATTCAACATCTTGACAACAACATCACTTTACGGAGTGATCATCACAGAAGTATCAAATGTGAATTATAGCAATATCTGACTTTACACTTCAAGTTCTTAACACTGTACTAATCAAGCATCCACTAAGCCTGAAAATTTTCTAGATCTTATGAAGACAATAATCTAAGCAGAAACGTGCTACACAATAAATAGATACCTGCTCATCAAACACGGATTAATAATTAAATACTTACATTCTCCACGGTGATCCCTCACAATGAAGGATTCTGTCTTTGCTTCTCGTATTCTAGTTCCATCAGAGCCATCCACAATTCTTGCACCAAGTCGGAAACGACGGCTTCTTGTCCAGCTCGAATTATCTGTAAATGAAATCTCACCCACTAGACCAACACCCTCAGTGAGAGTTAGAAATGCATCTCCAGTAAGAAGAGGTTTCTTTCCTTCTCTCTCTCTTACAATGTTATTCTTAAACTCTTCAAGCGTCCAATTGTCCCCCTCATCAGCATCAAAATCTCCCTCGAGGACTACAACTTCTACTTTGGCAGAAGACTCAGGACCAGAGGTAACTATCTGTCCAGTAAAAGCATCAACTATAGCCACCTTTATGGCAGAACATTCTTCTGCCTCGATTCGAGCTCCAGTAAACACAGGAAGGGAGAGATTATTTAAGAAATGGAGTTGTAAGCTTCTCGATTCCGTAGAATTTACCTCCTTCCCACCATTCCTTGAAGCAAACAAGGAGCAGAACAACATGCTTTAGCATGCAGACAAGTTAACACAGCTCGGCAGAAGATATTTCTAGTTCGGAGTTTTTTCTTCCTTCTCGAATTGAATTCATACCTTTTCATATTATTCAAATGCTTTCTAAGAGCCAGTTCAATTTCCTCTTTCACCTACAAAACCAGAGGATCAGTCATTCACATCCAATTCTTAATATATTCAATTATTTTTTGACAGGTGTCTTGCAGAAATGACAACTACTAATGCATATGGAAGCTTTGAAATGCAGGTTTTGCTCCATTTTCCTGACAAAACTTTGAAATCAGATGCCAAACACCATAACAAGGATATAGCAAAAACTTCAGAAAAAAATACAAACACAACTCTATCTGACAGCATGTCCACCCTGTGAAGCAAAAATAATAGAATTGAGATAATATCTCATGTTACAAAGACTTATTCATTAAAAACATGCAAAAAAAGGCTGACTAAAGTTGCCAAGAGAATTTGTTGAATGAACTGAAAAGCATTCAAGACACCTCTATATAACAGAGTTAGAGTCAAGTATCAAGGTTCAAACATTTTAAACTGGACAAGTGTCCATTTACTATGACAAATTCAGTTCAGAACTTCGTTTTTTTTATTCTCTCTCATGCTTCCTACTGATTCAAGCAGAATAAATGAAGAAAATGACAGCCAACTCGAAGAAATATCTTCTATAATCACAACCAATTTTGTTGCAACTCATTAAGGTGCATATGGTCAAACAAGTCACAATAGCTAGAATTAAGCTCACTCGAATGAATATATACTTTAATTGATGTCTCAGAAAAGATACGCCATATTCAATCTATCACAGATTCACGGTTTTCAAAGTAAAAATCACATTCTTGATTAAAGTTGCGAAATTCAGACTTCTGTTAGGATCCAAAAGAATAAAAGAGAGCAATTGACAAGATGCAATGACCTAAAAGTTCTTGCAATTACTTTTCAAAGTTGTTAAAAACCATAAACTGTCCAAAGCCTTAAAAGAAATGGAGCTGAACATGTTAAAAGGGATTGTCTACTGTGTCACGTGATTGAGAATTTGAAAGTACCGCCAGAAGAGGGGCAACCGCCATGAAGCTGTAGGAGACAATTAGTGCTGCACTCTATGTTACTATGTCTATGTTTCTTGAAGTACTCATGTCAAACAAATCTTTATTTAAAGACATGGATGTTGAAGGGTTCATATGTGACTAGGACATCCCACATGGCACATATAAATGGAGGATAAAGAACACATTAGCTTGGGTTTTTGGGTCCAAGTGGTGTTAATCATGTATATATGGGCCCTTTTACTGTGCTCCTCAAGAGCTTAGGTGGCATTTGGTACTTTACCGCATCGGGATTCTAATGGAATGTAATTCCCGGGAATATATTTACTAGGAATGTGATTGTTAGAAAAGAAACATTAAAGTGTTCAGTATACAAAAGAAAATGTTGATTAAAATCATGAGAAAGTTACATTAACATGTTTGGTTCATTAAATGCTTTACCAGGAATGTGGTGGTAATTTTCAATATTACCCTTATCAATAAAAATGCAAATAATATAATTTTAAAATTTTTAAAAGAATTTTACTATTAACAAACATTAATTTATTGTTAACAAACACATCATTTAATGGGGTTTATTTTTAAATAATAATTAACTTATTTTAAATAAAAATAACATGTATATTTATCTCAGAATTAACATATGATAAATTAAAAATAAGTTTTAACTATTTAATATGTATTTGAACTAGAATGTAATTTAATTTAATAGTAATTAAAATAATTTTATAATTAATTAAATTTTTATGATTTTGTAATTAGTAAAAGTATTGGGTAGAAAAATTTAGCTCCTAATTTTTAAACATGAAGTAGGGTAATTTTGTCCTAAAGCCTTTCCTTAACTTTCCAACTACATTGGAAAGTTATTTTCCTACCTCTCCTCATGGGAATCACATTCCTATGATTTTGGGAAAGTAATTCCTGAAGGAAAGTTAGATTCTCAGGTCAGTGAACACTTTATAGCATACCAAATATGAGAATTTAATTGGTGGGAATTTGATTCCCAAGAAAGCAACAACTTTACAGCATACCAAACACCCTCTTAAGGTTTGGCTTATTCCCCAAACAATGAATATGAACTTTAGAACCTCCAAGTAGAAGGAACAACTTAAGAGAAAAATTGAACATGCTCATGTTGATGTTGGACACTTAAGTCCGAGCAACATAGGATACAATAATTGATAAAAGTAAATGTCACTGCCAGTAAAGGAGACAGGACATGGTAATTTTATAATTTCAATTCTTGAGAGAGACATCATACCCTGTTCTTTTAACCTTCGGTATTGACATTGAAGCGCCATCATCGGTGAAGATGTAGAGTATCAACATATAAATTTAATTTCATTGTTAAATGAGATAATATGACAAGATTTTAATTAAAAAAGGACTAAATAGAAAGGTAACCTTGCTAAAACTCACACTCCACTATGTGACTAAAACACTAAACATGTTTTTGCTGGGGGAAAAAAAGCATACTGGAGTACTACTGAAATAACATGATCAAAGGAAGAAACATACCACCCTACGAATCAATGGCTCCAAAACTGGCTCCAGCAAATGCTGGAACGATTGTAACTTCATCACCTCCTGAACGACACTAGCATTGTTTACAAACAGATTAGCAACCAAATGAAACACTATAAATGATGCATAATTTTACATGGATTATTGTTACCAATTATCACAAAGCATGAATAGACGTAAGAGAGATTCATCTACACAGAGAAAGAAAACATATTCAAGCAATATCAGTCCACTTCCAACACCAGGAGCAACAAAACTGTTTCTAGGACCATGCATACCATTTGTGTTCTCATATTTATCACCCTCAAATTTAAGTATCAACTTTTCTTTCTGAAGAAATGCTAGTGGAAACTCAACTCTCGATGGTAATATAGCCAAAATATATTTGCCTCCTCAGACCTATTGATAAAGCATGTATATGTGACATAACAACTTTTGAACATCTCTTACTATCCTAACATATCATTCAGAAGAAAAACCTATAACCTGATTGAATAGACAGGCTCGTGGATGTCCGCTATAACAAATCGCAACAAAATGAAGTCCATAAGCTAGTCGGACTTGGAGGTGCCCGACATGGGTACACTCAATTTTTCATAAGTTTTTCCACAAATTTGGAGGATCTATCCCCACATCCATGTCCAAATATGTATAGGAAACAGGTACTTCAGAAAAAAAATGGAGTATTGGAATAACATAGTCCATAAGGGCAATCCACATTCGAGTAAGTGAAAAAAAAATGCCCAATTCAGTTCACTAATTAGCTTCAAAATTAGCAGAGAATATTAATATTATTACAAATTGGCAAAACATATTTCATCAAAAACCTTAGTAAGCAAGTAATAAACCCAGTTAAAACATCACTCATATATTCATTTCCCTTTAAGAATTTCTTCAATCATATTAAACACATGAAAAGCACATTAACCAAAATTTTCAAATCAATCAGTAAATGGGCAAATCGGATATTCACTAACCAATTTTACCAAACAAGAAAAACCCAATTCCTTTCTTTTAATTTATTTTCTTTTTCCTAATTCGTTTCAAAATATAAGCATCAATATGAAAACAAGAATGGGAATTGAGGTAAAGAAAAGAAAGGCAAGTACTTTCTCAAGTTTGGAACCCTTCTCCGTTTATCTTGATCGGGACTATTCCCTTCTGACGATCGAGCCTTACCATCCTCCTGGGGTCTTTTCTGTGACATTGTTATTACTATTAACAAGGAAAACACCCCAAACGCTGAGATGTTTCAATGGTGGGAAACGATTAGGTTCATTAACAAACACCAACACTACAACAGCCAAAGATCCCAACATAAGGCACTTGCAAGAGGAGTTTATACATATATATATATATACACACACACACACAGACACTATTCATTCATCGATAAATGCTAATCAATGAGAAAAATCCAACCAAAAAAAAGGGCCCGACAGCAAAAAAGGAAGAAAAAAAAAAACAAAAGAAACCTAACACATATAACCCATTATTCCCATCTCACTTTCCTATCCGTTATCTGAATTTGGCTGTGTCTGGAATGCTTCTTCGCCGTGAAATTCTTTCATCATCATCTTTCCTTCCTTTGAATTTTAACAGCAATTGCAAAGGTCGGTTTTTTATAATGTGTCTGTGTAATTAAGTATTATTGTCGTTAACATGGGGACCCGACAAACCGCGTTTTGGACTATTAAAGAGTGGTGGGGTCCGCAGCATAAGAGGCAATTTTCTCGAGTTTGTTTTGTTCCTATCCAAGCGCGTAACGTAATTTAATTATTTTTTATTATAATTTTTAAATTAAATGTTGATGGTATCGTAGATTAGGTTTGGTTTGGGCCTGCCGGGGGGGGGGGGGGAGATTGGGGTCCACCTATAAGTCGGTATTTTTTATATTCGAATACATATATATTAAATGAAAAAAAAAGGAAAAAATTTTTTAAAAAAAAAAATTACGTGTAGAGTTATTTAGAAAAGAAAAAGGATGAAAGGAAGCAAGTTAAAATTGTGATAAAATGTTACTTTAAAAAGTTAAATTATTGATATTTTGATATATTCTTTATTTTATAATTTAATTTTAATTATATATTTATTTTATTATAAAATTAAATTAATATCATGAATTAATTAAAAATTAATTTAATCATAAAAATTACTTCAAAACTTTTAAAAATTATTAACAATAATATAAACTTAAAAATAAATATATCTTAAACTTATTTAAAAAAACTATTCATCAATCGTATTTTTTAAAAAACATTATTTTTCATATTTTTTCTCAACCATGCACATAGTGATTATGCCATGATTTAATATCTGTAATATAACATACTACAAGCTGTCTGTATATGTTTTACTGACTTTATATATATATAAACGTAGACAGCTTATTTATTTGAAATGTATGCAATTATAATTTAAAATTAGATGAATTAAAATTTAAGATTTGGAGAAAGATTGCTTTTTAACAAGTAGACCTACTAAAGGATCAAAATGCCTGTCTAAACTTGAAAGTTTATTCGATATTTAGGAGGGTTTGGATAAAAATATTAAGCTTGAAAAATAAGCTTGAACAAAAAAATTAGGCCCAATTAAAAAATGGGCCTAGCATTGGGTCCAACTTTTAAAGCTCAAGTCAGGCTCGACCCGACCCATTTTATTATTATATTATATATATTTATTTTATATTTTATATATTATATAATTTTTATCATATAAACAATACATATATATAATATTATAGTATAAATTTTAAAAATTAAGCTAAATTATTTATATTTATAAATTTAACGATAGAAAATTATTACATTAATAAAGGTTAAATTTAAAAAATTATAAAAAAATACAATATGAGCCAGTGTAAATAAGCTTGAACTGTCTATTTGTAAATATGGGTGGGCTTTGACAAAATTTGAGGCTCATAGTTTGGGTCGGACCGGGCTTGGACAAACATATTTAATATTAATACAATATTTAAACCTGATTCGAATTTGATCCGACCTAACTCATAAGCAGATCTAAAAACAACCATCAACCTACTAAGCCAAATGCTTGAATATTTAATATTATTCATTTTTTATTCAATCAACTATTGATATGTAAATTTCATGTTTATATATGGTTGCTAAAGTATTGATTACAATTAAAAATGTTATATTGTGTGTGTATATATATATATATAAGTTTATATTTTTTTTATTATTAAATCAATAAAAATTTTGAATGGTAACCTTTACTAAAGCCTAAAATCCATCGGATAGTTTATTAAAAAAAGTTATGAATAAAATTTGAAATTATAAATTATTTTTTATTATTATAAATTTCAAAATATAATTCAATTATTATTTGGTAAATAAAATAATTTTTTCATGCAATAAATAAATAATATTTAAAATAATTTAAATCAAAATTTAAAATTTTAATAAATTTATAATAATATAAAAATAAAATGATAACACATAAGTATAAAATTAAAACACATATTACATAATTAAATAAATAAAATAAAAATTAATCAATGCATTGTATGAGTCATCAAATAATTTTCAAATATAAAATTCGGTGGAAAGCGTCATTAAACAGTATAATAGCATTTAAGGCAGGGATTCGCATGCATTTGCATGACACGTGCACGTATTTTTATTTCGTTGATATAAATATTAGTGAACTATTTTCCTCCTAACAAACGATGAAGCTGTCGAATGTTCTACAATCTATTTAATTAAAACCAAGAAAATCAACGCTCATGTACTATAATTATTATTTTATTCATGAATATTAGAATTTTTTAAATATTTTTAATTTATTTATATTTCTTTTAATTTTATCTAATTTTAATTTTAATTCTTTTTAAAATTTGTAATATTTAAAAGTCTATCAATGTTATTATGCCAATTAAAATAATGCTCACTAGGCATGAATGATAAAATTTTTAAATTTTATAAATATTTATATCCATTACATCATTATAAATATTTATTAAATATACTTACCTTAACATGCATTAAACTTTTAATTTTATTTATAAAATTTTAAACTTCTAAATGCTGCAAAATTTTATTGATCGAATATATTAATGTTATCGCATATGTAAAGATTAAATTTTATTATTATTAGTAAAATATTAAATTTTTAATTTTAATGTTTAAAAATCAAACTGTGATAACTTTGATATAAAATAAAAAAATTAAGTGAAAGAAATATATTAAATATTTTATGTTTTAATATATATAATTTTTAAAAATAATTATATAAATTAATTTAATTAATCATACTCTAAATTCAAAATCATGGATATGTGTGCATAGACGTGTGATTTACGCAAGACTAGAAAGCTTTGTACATAATGGGTAATGACTTTCCTTTGTTTTTTGTTTTTTTCCCTCCTTTATAAATCCTTTTCCGATGGGTCTTCAATATCAAAGTTCAACAATACATACAAAGATTTTTTTTTTCTTTTACTTTTCTTTTGTAAATTTGTTGATATTTTGTTTAAAATGACTTACATGCTTTCAACCCTTTT
>JBBYHL010000006.1:8518-25225 GCA_038381835.1 Adansonia madagascariensis
AATTTTAAGAGAGAATCTTATAAATCCCTCTCAGCGAAAAACGACAAAATTTGTTAGTCTCGCCTGAACATTGGGCAAAAAGACATACATAGAGGAAAACTTTGCCAACGCTCACGCCCGCGCCCACGCCCACGCGGCAGAGCCCAAACGTGGATGGAAAGTCTTTGGAGCCTTCCAGAAAGCAAAAAATGACCATTTAAAAATAAAATCTCAGTTGTGCCAATTCTAATTCTGAGACTAATAGAAGTCTTGGGTCTTTCATCAATCACCTCGTTTTAAACTCTTCTGAAGAATTTGCTCTGCAAACACCTTCCCTAAAGCCAAAATCCATGGCGGAAGCGCCGGTGGAACCCCATCTGGGCTCCGAACTGGAATCGCTGGCCATTCCACCGATGGATCCGTTGTATCTCTCCTCAGATCTAGGGTTTCCTCTCGACGACAATGATGATTTCCAACTCACATTCGACGACCTCGACGAATTCTACTTTCCCTCGGATTCCGACCACATGCTCATGCCCGATTCTTTGGTCACACCCGGATCCACATCCGAATCTTACGGGGAAAGATGCCTTAATTCTTCCTCCCCAGAACTTGACAGTTCCAACGGCCCCAATTCTTCGGGCAATTCCCACTCTCCTTTCTCCTCTTTAGGTTCGGGAAATTGTGGTTCGGCCATTTCTGATGAAACGAATGTTGCCTCCCTGGATTCTGGAAACATCGTCGATCAAAAGATTAATGTCAAAGAAACGGGAAAAAGACGAGTGTCTAAAAGAAAGAAAGACGATGAAGAAACTGATTCCAGTAAGTGTCGAAGATCATCGCTGCTCACTGTGAACAATTCCAACTCCAATTCTAATAACAATTCAAATGCGCTTAGCGAAGAGGAGGAGAAAAGGAGGGCCAGGCTGATGAGGAACAGAGAGAGTGCGCAGCTTTCAAGGCAGCGGAAGAGGCATTACGTGGAAGAGCTGGAGGATAAGGTTAGGACAATGCATTCTACTATTGCCGATTTGAATAATAAGATAGCTTATTTTATGGCTGAAAATGCTACCTTGAGACAGCAATTAAGTACTAGCGGTGGTGGTGGTGGTGGATGTGCTGGAATGGGCCCACCACAGCCGTTGCCTATGCCAATGTATCCACCAATGGCATACCCTTGGATGCCCTGTGCTTCACCCTATGTGCTAAAGCCACCAGGGTCTCAGGTGCCATTGGTACCTATTCCTAGGTTGAGAACACAACAGCAATCGAGACCTGCTTCCAAAGCTAAAAAGAATGAGAGCAAAACTAAGAAGGTTGCTAGTGTTAGTTTACAGGGTATGTTGTTTTTCATATTATTATTTGGTGGTTTGGTCCCAATTATGAACGTCAGATATGATAATACGCCTGTTGGATCTGGTTTTGTTAGGGATGGGTTTTATGAGGTGCATCGAGGGAGAGTTTTGAGAGTTGATAGCCATTTAAATGGTTGTAATTATAGTAGTAATGCAGCATTTTCTTATGGGAAATTTGATCTTAGCAATAGAGTTCATGGTAGAGGATCAGAATCTGGTGTTGAGCAGAAAGAGTCTGGGGCGCACAGTGCACCTGGTTACATGGGCAATGGAAGTGAGCCTCTCACTGCTTCCTTGTATGTACCGAGAAATGATAAGCTTGTGAAAATTGATGGCAATCTGATAATTCATTCAGTTCTGGCCAGTGAGAAAGCTGTTGCATCTCACAAGGCTTCTCAAATAAAGAATAAGGAGACAGGTTTGGCGATCCCTAAGGATTTCTCTCCAGCAGTTGCCATTCCTGATGCCAGAGAGAATGGGGGAAAGCATTCACGTGACTATAGAAATCCTGCAGAAAGACCGATGGCCCTTTCTTCAGGTTCTGCTGAGGCTTTGAAGGACCATTTCAAGTCAACTGCTGCTGATGGTAGGATGCAGCAGTGGTTCCGCGAAGGAGTGGCAGGTAACTTTTTGCTGTTACATTTTCTAAGTATGTTCATAGCTTTTCTGGATGTGAATGTTCCATAAAACTGGATGTAATTTGGCCACTTTTAGGATTAAGGTTAGGTGGTTCTACTGCTGTCTGTGTGGATTGGTATCATTATACAATTGCGGTTCAAAATGGTTAATGTTATCCTTTTCTGCTTCACTGGACCTTTTTCTGTGAATTTGACTTTTAAGTGCGTGGAGTGCTGAGTTGAATTTTTTTTTTCTATACAAATAGTCATGGTTTTTAACTTCTTACCATATTTAATATTCATTTGATGTCAAAATCATATAGTTAATATTTAATTTATTTTTCATTTGAACCTTCTAGTTCAAATGGTTAGATCAGTGATTAGAAGTTTCATCGGTTTGACCTTTGGTCCAGTTTTTTTATTCTTTGGTTCTAACAGCATTGATTTAAAAATTAGTTTATCATGTCTTGGTTATATTGCATATTTGCTCAAGTCTATCACTATATTTTAGCTTTTCTTTTTTATCTTAAAATTGAAGAGTAATTGCACATAATTGAACGGGAGCATATTACCTCAAATTATTGTGCTAAAAGTTAACCGGTCAAAATTCGAAATTTTGTAAAGTTCATCAAAATTTTATATGTAGCCCACATAAGTGATGGACCTTATATTTTTCTTTGTCGTGATTGGACAATTGCAGGATTGTAACCAAATGAATATAGGTGTAATGCTCACACTTGTGTGAATGTGTCATGTACTAAGTTGATTGTTTCATGTCTTCTTTGTTGTAGGGCCAATGTTGAGTTCTGGCATGTGCACTGAAGTGTTCCAATTTGATGTCTCTGCTCCGGGAGCTATTATTCCTGCTTCCTCAGTTACTAATGATTCTGTAAAAAATTGTCAGAATGCTACCCAGCTTAACAAGGGAAGAAACCGAAGGATTCTCCATGGTCATCCTATTCCTCTCTCCAGATCTGATCTGAACATAACCCAACAGCATGTTGGAAGAAATTCTGGAAAGCAAAATTTTCAAGGTAATAGAACTGCTTCTTCTATGGTAGTTTCTGTGCTTATTGATCCCAGGGAGGCTGGTGACGGAGACATGGATGATATGATTGTTCCAAAATCACTTTCTCGAATCTTTGTTGTTGTGCTTTTAGACAGTATGAAGTATGTTACGTACTCTTGCGGGCTTCCTCCATCTGCTCCGCATTTGGTGACTGCTTAAGGGACAAAAGAGAAGGGTTGCTACTTAGGCTTCTAGTTTCCTCTTTTTTTTTTTTTTTTTTTCCTTTTTTTTTCCTTAATACGATGATTAGGTATAGCAGCTAGGAACAACTTATAAAACATTTTAACGTGACTGTGTATTTTGGATTGCCACAAATATCATTAAACTTTTTGCAACACTCTGATAAACCACGGTACTAATGTAGTAATGTTTGCTGAGATTGTGGTTGGTTGGGTGAAAAAGTGAAAGAATAAATATAAGAGGGTAAAAAGAGAAAAAAGGTAAATTTTGTGTGTGTTTTGTTGAAAAAGATAAGTGAGAGGAAAAAATTTTAAAAAATTATTAGTTTTTATACTTATTAACAAAAATAAGTTTTATCAAATTAGAAAGAAAAGAGAAAAAAAAGTGAGAATGGTGTATGTCATATGAACATATTTACAAGATTATTTAGTATTTTTTAAATTTTATTTTTTTCATCTTATAATGATAAAATAATATAATTTTTTTTTTTAGCATACAATCAAACATAATGTAATCTATTCCCAAATTAAAATAGGGGTTGGTGTCGATGAGTTTTTTCATTTGGATGAAAATGCAGCATGCTTCTTCGTTGTGTCATTTTTAGTTTATCTCAAATATATATTTCTTAAAAATAAAGGTAATCATACAAAAGAGTAAAGGTGAGAAGCATAAGAAATAGTAGACAAATTGAAACACCACATTAAGCTCTTTTTTTGGAAACTAATTTGTATTAGCTAATGTAAATTTCTTCTCTCTTTATACATTCTTAAACTAAGCCTAGCCTATACGTACAAATCTCTACAAAAATTATGCGGATTTATTGGGAAGATGTCTACATTCAGTAAAATTATATGTACTTTTTCAAAATAGTGACAAATTCTTTTCTAAACCCCATGAAATAAGAACTAATGTATTCTCGCTCTTTAAAACTGCCACGAGAAACAATTCAATGAAGCTATATTTTAATTCATAAGATTAAAACGACGAAGGATTTCATAACGTATATCATTGCTGGAAAAAGTAGACAGGACTAGTCAATTGAACCAGTTTAACAGGAAACTGTAGTGCTGCATAAAGAATCAGATTTTAATTGAATTGGCTTAAAATCAATTTAACTGGTAAAAAATAATTAAAAATAGAGAAAAATTAGAAAAAAACCTTTTTTTATATTTTAATTATTTTTTCTAAAATATATTTTGTATTTGATGAGATTTAAACCCATAACTTTTTAAATATATACTAAAGACTAGATCACTTAGCCAAATGCATGTTTTTATTAATAATTTAACATATTTAATATTTATTTAACATTAAAATTCTTTTTAAAATATTCAAAATCCTATTTAAAATAAGGAGGAACAGGAGGTCACACTAATTTGACCTTTGATTTGGTTTTTTTAACCTAGGTGTAAATAACAAAATAAATGCCGTGTATTGGCAATATATAAAGAGACATTTTTCTACTATAGCTTATAAAATGAAATCTACAAGCCCTAATTTGAATTTTTACCCATGTTTAGAACTCCTAATCACAAGAGCGAGATGGATAGCCATTGTTAGGCTAACCATAGACACAATATCTTCCAAATACAAATAAATGAAAAAAAAGGTCTTTGCAAATTGCAAGGAAAAATCAAACCACAAGCCCAAAGAAAACATTATGGAGTAAACTTATTACTACATATTAAGTTTGATTAATAGGATTGTTGGGGATTTTGCAAATTGTAAGGACCAGCTATCACTGACAACATCTTCTAAATATAAAGAAGTTAAAACTATACGTTGCAAATTGCAAGGAAAAACCAAACCTTGCAAAAACCCTTACGATCCTATTATTTATTCCCCTTTCGTAATCGACAAATGTTGAAATTGTTCGCCATCTCACCCTTGATATAATCACAAATAACAATAGAAAGACATATAGTATAAAAACAAAGTTATGAGGAAATCATAGCCAACAACTATAAAAAGTTGAAAATGAGAATAAACAATGAAATTAAAAAAAAAAAAAAAGCACTCAATATGGAAAATAGTGGAGTAACATACTTTGATCGAGTGGGAGTAGAAGGAAATTAATATAGTGTTGGCAAAAAGAACTAAATCTAAAATGAAACCATATGTAATAATTATAGAGATTTTTTTTGTTGACACTCCTCGAACAGAGGACCAATTTTTAGGGGACATGAATGTTAAGTCTTCCTATCTTTGATAAGAGTGGTTACTAATAATGGTTGCAAGAAAGGGAATGAGTTTGATGAAAAATAAAAGAAAGAGAAAAAGGAACGACAAAGAACTAAACCCAACTGGGAAGAGAAATAGGTTTAAGGTAAAAGACACTTACCGCCTAAGATTTAATAAAAAATTCACTTTACTCTTTAGTTTGAAAAACATTCATTTACTCCTTAAGGTTTTGTAGAACATATACTAATCCTCTAAGATATTATTTAAAAGTTAATTTTAATTGAAAAACCAATACACTCTTTGTTAATTATTAATATATATATTTTTTGTTTTTATTCTTTTTCACTCAAAACTTTTTTTTTAGCTACACATCCTGTTGGCAGAAGGAACTAAACCCAAAATGAAACCATATTCAACAATTATAGAGATATTTTTTTTAATACTCCGTAGATAAAGCACCAATTTCTAGGGAATATGAATGTTAGGTTCTCTTTTCTTTGATAAGAATGGTTACTGATAATGGTAGTGAGAAAAGGAATGAGTTTGATAAAAAAATAAAAGAAAAAGAGGAACAACAAAGAACTAAACCTAAATGAGATGAGAAATAGATTTAAGGTAAAAGACATTTACCTCCTAAGATTTAGTAGACAATCCACTTAACCTATTAGTTTGAAAAACACTCATTTACCCCTTAGGGTTTTGCAAAATATACACTAACCTCCTAAAATATTATTTAAAAGTTAATTTTAATGAAAGACAAATATACGCTTCATTAATTATTAATATTTTTATTTTTTTTGTTTTTATTCTTTTTCACTCAAAACTTTTTCTAACTACACATGATGTTGGCAAAATGAACTAAACCCAAAATGAAACCATATTCAACAATTATAGAGATATTTTTTTGATACTCCTTAGACAAAACACCAATTTCTAGGGAATATGATTGTTGGGTCTTCTTATCTTTGATAAGAATGGTTGTTCATAATAATTGTGAGAAAGGGAATAAGTTTGATGAAAAAAATAAAATAAAGAGAAAGAGGAATGACAAAGAACTAAACTCAAATGGGAAGAGAAATAGTTTTGAGGTAAAAGATAGTTATCTCCTAAAATTTAATAGAAAATTCCCTAAACCTTTTAGTTCAAAAAACACTTATTTATCCTTTAAGGTTTTGCAAAATATGCACTAACCCCCTAAGATATTGTTTAGAAGTTAATTTTAAATAAAAAACAAATATGCCCTTTGTCAATTAGTAGTATTTTTATATTTTTTTTGTTTTTATTCTTTTTCTCTCTAAACTTTGTTTAACTACACGTGGTGTTGGCAAAGGAACTAAACCTAAAATGAAATAATATTCAACAATTATAAAGATATTTTTGTTGATACTCCTTAGATAGAGCACCATTTCCTATCTTTAATAAGAATGGTTGCTGAAAATGGTTGTGGGAAATGGAATGAGTTTGATGAAGAAAATAAAACAAAGAGTAAGAGGAACAACAAAGAACTAATCCCAAATGGGAAGAGAAATGGATTTAAGGTAAAAGAAACTTACCTCCGAAGATTTAATAAAAAATCCACTTAACCTTTTAGTTTGAAAAACACTTATTTACCATTCAAGGTTTTGCAAAATATATGCTAATCTCCTAAGGTATTATTTAAAAGTTAATTTTAAATGAAACACAAATATGCCCTTCATTAATTATTAATATTTTTATTTTTTTTGTTTTTATTCTTTTCACTTAAATTTTTTTTAAATACACATGGTGTTGGCAAAAGGAACTAAACCCAAAATGAAACCATCTTGAACAATTATAAAGATATTTTTTTCGATACTTTTTAGATATAGCACCAATTTTTAGAAAGACATGAATGTTGGGTCTTCCTATCTTTGATAAGAATGGCTGCTGATAATGGTTGTGAGAAAAGGAATGAATTTGATGAAAAAATAAAAGAAAAAGAAAAAAGAACGACAAATAACTAACACAAATGAGAAGAGAAATAGATTTAAGGTAAAAGACATTTATCTCTTAAGATTTAACAAAAAATCAACTTAACCCTTTAGTTAGAAAAACACTCATTTACCTCTTAAAGCTTTGCAAAATATGCACTAACCCCTAAGATATTATTTAGAAGTTTATTTTAAGTGAAAGAGAAATATGCCCTTTGGTAATTATTAATAATTTTTGTTTTTTTTAGTCAACTTTTTTTAACTACACATGTTGTTGGTAGAAGAAACTAAACCCAAAATGAAATTGTATTCAACAATTACAAAGAGATTTTTGTCAATGCTCCTTAGATAGAGCACCAATTTCTAAGTGACATGAATGTTAGGTCTTCCTATCGAAACTACTAATAATGGTTGTAAGAAGGGGCATAGGTCAGATGCAGAAATAAAAGAAAGAGAAAGAGGAACCATAAAGAACCAAAGCCAAATGGGAAGATAATAGATTTAAGATAAAAGATATCTATCTCAAGATTTAATAGAAAATCCACTTACCCCTTTTAGTTTTAAAAACACCTATTTACCCCCTCAATGTTTTACAAAATATATACTAATCCCCTAACATGTTATTTATAAGTTAATTTAGAATGAAAGAACAAATTTGTCCTTTGTTAATTATTAAAATTTTTATTTTATTTTTTTATTCTTTTTCATTCAAAACTTTTTTAACTACAAATATAATGAAAATTTATTTAATCTTAAAATTATCTTTAATTACTATTAAAATAAGTTCTTATTAATTATTATAATTTGAGTGCATGTTAAATATTTTGAAATTATCTTTAATTCAATGAATATATTAACTTTAAAATGAATTAATTAAAATATTTTTATTTAAATTAATTAATTAGTGTTATTTAAAAGTTTTGTGATAATAAAATTGCATAAAGAAAAAAAAATGAAAAAGAGGGAAGAAAGAAGAATAAAAAGATATTTTATCTCTTAAAAAGCAACTATGTAGCAATTCCGTAACCAAACTAGTAGTTATTCAAATGTTACTTTATATATTAAAATATGATCATTTTTGAATTTTTTTGCTTATTTTTCATTTTTAACAAATTTTTTATGATTAAAAGTTTTAAAATAATGACAATTGCTTTATTTTTAAATAAAAATAACATAATATCTTAATATCCAAGTTGATAACTGTATATATAAATAATATTGTCAGCTCCCTACTGTAATAAGTAGGGTTAAATTTGTCTTTTAATCTATATATTTTCAGCCCTCTCTTGATCTCTTATCTCCCGATTAGCAGAATAAATTTTGGCCTAATCTTTGAAATATTTTTCATCGTCGTTCTGTAAGTTTTCTTAATGTATTTATTCTCATATATTTCCTCTTAAATGTAAGCCTAATCTTTGAAATTTTTTATTAACATTTATAATTTTTATTCATGTATTTATTCTTATACATTTCCTCCTAAAGTTGAGTAAATAGAGTTACAATAGTCTTGATTTTTTTTTTTTAAATAATGATACAATACTCTTTTGAACTCACTATTAGATCTAATATTTTTTGTATTTTAAGAATAGCTTTTTTTCTACTGAATGGCAAGAATGCGAAAATGCATTATAGATAAAGAATAAGTGATGAACTCTGGAATAGAATGAGCACCCATTATTTTACTAATAGTAGGTAGTAAAAGTTTTTTTTTGGGGGGGGGAGCAATTAGGAGGCCCTAACGTTTATTAGAAATAATATGTAGAGCGAACATTAATTAGGTGAAACGTGCATTAAGAGTCAATTACTACTCCATTTTGCAGATTACACTATTTAATCTATCTCAGTTGCGCAATACAAATTATTCTATTTAGCTCTTTATATCATAGTAAATTAGATATGGTAATATTTGACAGATTATATGAATATGACATGTATAAAGTCAAAAAACACGATACGACACAAATATATTCTCAAAATCTATCTAATATGAATCATAAACATATCAAAATTGATATAAATATAAGAAACCTTAAACTCGATTATGATACGATAAAATATACAAATATAACATAAATACATGAATTATCAGGTCTATAATAAGCTTTCTTTCTCTTCTATATTTTCTCTTTCCTTCCTCTTTGAATTTCAAAATTCGCAATCTATCTCCTTTCCCTCAAATCATTTACTTTTGTTTCTTCTCATTCTTCTTTGTCTCATCCAAATTTCAATTTGATCCTTTCATTAATTTCATTTTTCATTCCTTTTCTTATTAAATGTCTATCTCAATTCTTATTGTGCATAAATACTTTAGATTTTAGGGATTTACCTCATGTTTTAAGCCAAATCCTCAAATATATATATATATATTTCATCTCTTAAGCCATCAATTCACTCATTTTTTTCCAGTTTGCATCTTCAAAATCTATATATTCTCCAAAAGTTAAGGCCGTCAATTCTTTTGCATCAATTACAATATCCACTACAAACAAAATTTCTGGGGACTCTGAAACTTTATTTCAGAACAATCACAATGCATTGATGTGATTTAGAAGACTAAATCTCTCCTCCTTATTCCTCCCTCAAACTCCTTTTCTTATGTTGTCTTTATATTTTTTTTTCAAACACTAAATTACGTTTACTAGATTACACAAATGGGGTTTTTTTTTACTAGATGATATCGTAATTTCAATAACCACACGGTTATTGAAAGTTTTATAAAAAATTAAAGAGGTGGGAGAGATGGCAGGTGCTACAATTAATGTCTTTATTTCAATTAATTTGTATTTGAGTATTTACTTTTAATAAGTTTATTTATTCAGTTATTTATAATTTGAAATTGTTTTAAGAAAGGGAAAAAAAGTATTTTAAATGTTAATTGAAAAATGAGATAACTTTTAACTATGTTGTGTTGCCATGGTGTTGACATTGAGCTTGGTAATTAAGGTTTTGACCCTCCAAAAAAAAGAAATAGTCGAATGCACTCAAATTTGAGCAATGTAATTTTGTCGTGGTATATTTGTTTTATCATGTGCATTTGTTTGGGTATGATTGTATAAGGAAACCAATTTTTATTATTAAAAATAAAAACACATAATAAATTATATTTTTCTCTCTTTTATATGTAAGGTAATATTGTTAAGAAATTTTCAATGTTTGAATTTATTAATCAAGTCTACTTTGTTTCTACTTCCAATCTAATGAGTGGTTTTAATTACAATGAAATGTTATTATTTGATTTCTAATTTCAGGGTAAAAAATACAATGCATGGCTTATCCAAATATTAGAAAGATTGGTTATTTATTTGTTTTAGTTGGTAATAGATATTTATACAATAAGCCAGGTTACAATAGTTATCAATATATATACATATAATTGGATTTTAAACAATTAATAACTTATAAATAATTTTTTATTTAATTAATTATTTGTTTAACTATTTATTTAATTTTGAAATTATAAATTTATAATGAGTGTATCTTTTTGAGTTAAATAATCTCACAAGCTAAATTTGAAAATAAGTTTGCAGAGAACATCAATAATTCTTTCATTTATTATTATTATTATTTTTATTATTTGTAATTGGAATTTTTCTTATTTCTATTTTATAAAGTGTCTTAATCTGAATATATATTCTTTGTATTTTCCAATCAGAAAATATTTCAACAATGTTTATTTAAAGAAAATTTTAACGGACTTAATTGATATAACAAATTATATTCGTGGTTTTAATTTTCTTAAACTATATTAAACTTTTATTTTGGAGTCATAATTTTGTTTATTATATAAGTGATAATAAACTTTTTCTACGTCATGCATGTTTCACCATCATCACTTTCATTCACTTCTATTTAATTTATTTTTGCCATGTTTCAAGTTTTCATTTTGATATTACATTCTAAAATTAGAATTTAAGAACTTTCTAATCCATTGTTAGAGAAGTTAATATTAATTGAATTTCAATATGTAAATTCTATCTTTAAAAGTCACATATTTGAAATGTCTAAATTAATTACTGTAAGGTAAAAAAAATGTAAAATGATAATCCATAAGTAGGAATTGCAAAATTGAGTATTACAATAATCCATATAATTATTATAATTTCTGAACTAAGAAAGTTGATTTTTATATTAGGCATAATTTAGAACAAAGGAGGCACTTTTGGGAGAAATCTCGAAATCAATAGTATGTTTCATACAATTAAGACCTTTATAGAAGTAATTTTTGTATATTATATTCTATAAACCTTAAAATATGCAAAATATTTATATTTTATAATGTAGACACCTCATTTTGTCCAAACCAACTCTTGGCATCTTAGGACTTAAGTGAAAAATAATAGAATCAAAAAATTAAAAAAAAAAACTAGGGACAACTACTGGGTGCCATGTCACCAGGCATTATTAGGGATTGGCACTAGGTGGAAAGTTTTTTTAGGAAGGTCTAAGATACCTATGTGCCATATTAAGGAAGAATGTAAAATAAGGCATCAAAGGTCACTTTTCATGGTGTCATCAGAGTCATTTAGATGAGTACACGAATCAATTTCCCACTGTTTGTGACCAAGATGAGGTAACTCGGAAAGCCACAAGTAAGTGCAAGTTATATTGGTGCATAAAGTATTGATACGAGACTTTTGTGTCACCAAAAATTCAAATTTTCACATGTAGTATCGATACAAGAGGGTTTGTTATCGATACCTAAGGTGTACTGTTGATAGCTAGCATGTTTGTATCGATACAGACCTTGGCAGTAGCAAAAGTTATGATTTTTGGCAGAATGCATCGATACACAAGCATGAGTATTGATACAAATCTATATAGTATTGATATAAACCTCTAAGTTTTGAGACTAGAAACATTTTTTGCTCTTAGTATTGATACACACCACATTGTATCGATACTCATGGGTAAAAGTTACCTTTTACATCAATGTAGAATGTTTTGCATTGATAAACCAAGGCATTTTTGCCTAGCTTGAGCCACTTTTCAGCCTTCTAAAATCTGATTTAAACATAGCTTTTGCACAACAAAAATCATTATAATTTATTCTAGACCTCGACTTTAGGCTTATGATTGGATTTAAACTAATATTTAGAGCCCAAATAGGTCACTTTCATGAAATATATGGCTGTAAAAGGGCATGCCAGGCATACCTCTAGCTGTAGGCTGTTGCAGCCTTTCTACCCCATAACTCTACATGGTAGAACCAATAGGAAGAAGGCCAGGTGAGCATAGTAGTTGGATATGTCTCTTGGTACATGAATGAAAGATAAAAATGCCCTTAAATTGTCTCCTAAAAACATTGGCTGAACCTCGAGTTTAAAAGAGGCCAAAGTTGGCTTAGCAGAGGAGACTTCTAGCCATTCCCCCCCTCAAAAAAAGAAAGAAAGACCCTTCCAACCATTCCTAAGAATCCTTTAGCAATCTTCAGCCCCAAAACTCTTTCGAAGCACTGTTCTATTGCTTTTCACCCTTAACCTTCTTTTATTCCTATAGTTTCCTAAACCACCACCAAAAAAACCTCTAAAAATTCACTTTCACCCTTAAAACACCTCACTATCAACAATATTACTAGAAAACTTCTTCCTTTCACCTTTTTTTTTGTAAATAATAGCAAAAAGAGGGAAAAAATTGAGTTTAATGTCACTACTTCAAGTAGAAAGAAAAGTTGAACCTTTTTTTCGTATATTTTCTCTACCTTGTTCCATACATTTTTTGTTTTTATCATCTACATCATCTTGTGAGCCCTTTATGCTGCCATGACCATTTTAAGACTCTTATGCATTATTGTTGCCTTGGTGTGGTAGTCTTAGGATCTTGATGTTCTTTTGATGCCTTGATGTTGCTTGCTAGGCCAAACTTCTACTTTTCCATTCTGTTATCAAAACAATTCCATACTCATGCATTTTCTATCATATTTCATTTATTTTCACATGCTTAGCACATGCTTAAATGTTTTCATAACATGCATTGAGTATGTTCATGCAATTACTTGCATTTTAAAGAGTTTCATGACATAAAATGTTGTTTTGACAACTTTCGCATGCTTTCTTCACTTAAATATGTTCATGTCACTTCTATGCATCTTATTGGTCATCTTTTTGCATTTTTGTTACCTTTTCCATGTCAAAATGTCATCTTTGTGTGTTGAATGTGTAATACTTGTTTATATTTGTACATATTGCATTTTATTAATGATATGTTTGTCAAAATGCATGCTTGTTTATTATAAAAATTTGACTTTTCAAAAAACCCCAAGTTAAGATTATGCTACCTTCAAATAATTGGGACTGGCATAGACTTAATGTTTTGATTAAATTGGCGCTCCAATCTTAGGGACAAACTAAACCTCCTAGGTTGGATTCATGTAAATAAAATGCTATTTTTTGTTAAATTATTGAGCCTTGATCTTGAGTCTAATAGCCTCTTTAGTGATACATTAACGAGTTATTTCATCATTCTAAACTACTCCGAGATTGTGGAATGAACTCATGATGCCAATGTTACTTGTTCTTCTCTGTCATGAATGTTTGGACATCCTAGACCCGGGTCCATCCTCGAAGAAACCTGAAAATATCGAATAACCCCCTATTTGGCTCTAGTGGCATTATATTTTGAGATTGGAAAATCATTTTTGAACCATAAAATATTGTCCTTGATTTTTCTAATATTTTTCCCTTAAAAGGCATTAAAGTACCTTTCTAAAGGTGTTTCATGTGCCCTTGGATAATTTTGGATGAAGGAAATATGATTTCTTAAACCTTTGCTATTAGAAACCCTTAAAATTAGCGAATAGTTTTTTGTTTAGGTCATTTTGGCCACCAAACAATTTTTCTAAACTTTTTGAATATTGTTTCCAAAAAGTTCACAAAATTCTCTTTCAGAAAAGGTATTGTTCATGATTTAACGATTCTGGATGGGCCTAAAATGATTTTTCAAAGTTTGATGTGTTTATTCCCTTACTTATGCTACCAGTGTCAAGATAGACCTAATTTCAAAAATTAATTCCGCCTAGTAAGTGATTTTTTAGACTTTTGGAATATTTTTACATTAAACCTTATTAAGTTATTTTTCCAATACTACTCATTCACCCTCAAAGCCTTCCAATGAACCAATAATAAATTCGAGAAGGGAGATGACACGATGTTATCCCCTATTTTTAACCCAATCTCTAAATCACCTTTATAGAGACATTCGAATGTCTCAAAATGCATCCAATTGGTTCACCTGCAACACAAGTGCCTTAGACTCAGATTAAGGCTTAAGACAAAAATATATTTTATACAAATCTTTGGTTTTCTATTTTCAAAATCCTTTAAAAAAAACTTTCCTTTTAAAACATCAAAAGTTTGCATCTTTGGAGATACTCCAACCCTATTACTCTGAAGGTATACTTTAACCTTGTTTTTCCCTAAAAAAATTGAATTTTCTTTCTCAGATTTAGTCAGGCTTCCTAATTATTTTCTTAAATCATTAAAAATTTTTATCTTTAGGGATACTCCAACCCTATTACTTCAAAGGGATACTCTAACCCTGTTTTTCATTAAAAACATGAATTTTATCTTTATTCCTAATTATTTTCATAACTCTATCTTTCGGGATACTCCAACCCCACTGCTCCGAGGGAATACTTCAACCTTGCTTTTGCCAAACAAAAAATCCAAAATTTTTTTCTCTTTCAGATGCCCTAGATTATTTTGATTAAAATCTTTTTTATCACTCAAATCACCATAAAATCCAAACCCATCTCTAAATTGTCGTTCCAGTTATCTTTCAATAATCGAAGATAATTATGAGATATATTCCAATCGTCCTTCATTTTTATGTTCTTTTGTTTGTGATTGTTTGTTTATGATATTGTTATATTCTTTTCATCTTGCTAACATGTTTCCTTTTTGTGGTGACTATTGTGCATTTATATTTAAAATTTGTTTTCAAAAAACTTTTTAAAAGATAATGTTCCGTGTTGGTATCTCTTGAGTGCCTAATACGGAATATCTAAAATTTTAAAATTTAATCTGAAAACTATTTCCATAAAAATCCCTATGCTCTTCATACCTCCGTGGCACATAGGTGATACAAATATTCTTTCAAAACTCAGATTTACATTTTCCACCAAGACTTCATGGATTATTTCTAAATAATGACCAAATGAAACTGACTAAGCTAAAACAAAAGTGAGATATAGTTAAAGCGTACCGATTTTAGGCATCATAGGGGTGCTAATCCTTCCTCATGTGTAACCAACTCCCAAACCTATCCAACACATCAATGGACTTTGTAGACTTTGAAATTGATGTTTCAAGTTTTGTAACTCGAAATATTATTTTCAATAGGCATCTAATCTTGCCTAGCCCAAAATGATCGGTGGTGACTCCAAGTTTATGGCCATTTCATGGTGGCCATTTGAGACCAGTTGGATAAGTGATTCGCCCGATAGTCTCTCTTTGCTTCATGTTACTATGCCTAATCCCAATCCCGATCATGGGATAACTCAAAGGCTCAACCACCACCACTATCACACATTTTTAAGTTATGCAAGCTAAGCCCTTTGGATCATCCGAAGTTTTTAAGGTGGGCATGTGGTGATAGCTTGGCGACTCCACTGGGGATAACTTAAGAAAGTTAGGCCTATGAGTAGCTATGTCTTGAGCGCCCTTTTTATTTTTTGGATTCCATTTATTATTTAGATATAATCCATTTTATTTCTATTTTCTAACCTTTTACTTTTTGTGGCTTTGTTTTGTGATTGTTAGGGACTACTTTGTTCCTGAATGAATATTGATTTGAATAAGTATGGTATTATGGGTTAAAACAAAATAGTTTGATTATTTCCTAGATTCCAACCAAACACCATGGTGAGGTTAGTATCCTAATTGCTAGGAGGAAATGAGCCATCCACCTTCATGAGTAACCCTTCACATAGGCATGGCAAGACCTTTCGGGGTGTAAATTACCTATATCTCCCATGAGTACTCCTTTGTATTTGCTTAAGGAAATACATCCACCGAGTCAAAACTATTCTGCCACACCCATGATGGGCTTAGGATCGGGGTGCCTTGGCTATTCTTATCGAATGGAAGAGGGATTTGAATACCAAATTAGGCATTAACTTAAACCCATATAGTGAACCCTATGAGCTAAACCATGTCAAACCATATCGAATTGCTACTAAAATAACCCGAAGAGTATGATCACTTAGGGAACCACTTCTTACCTTTACTCGTTTATACCATGGTTATGTGGGTGATGATGGGTGAACATTATCACCCACGTTTGTCATTTTTATTTTCATGATCATTTTTTTAGGATATGTCGTTACATTCGATGACAAATCCTCTTTGTCGACGTTCCACATGCTCAGCCTTTACGAACTC
>JBBYHL010000006.1:35913-46724 GCA_038381835.1 Adansonia madagascariensis
ACTACTTAGCCATTGAAAAGTAGAGAAGGTTTCTATTTAGCCTTCAAAAGTAGTGAGAGAGGGTTCTATCTTAGCCATAAAAGATAGGGGGTAGAGGTCTTAGCGTTGAAAGATAGAAACTGTAAAGGTTATACCTTGTCCTTGAAAGGTACACAATTCAAGTTAGTGAATTATGGAAATCTGAGGCAAGTGAGGTCGAGGTACAGGACGTAGGCAATTAAGGCCGAACCTCTCTAAATCTTTGAGTTTATTTCTCTTTCCCTTATCTTTAGTCATTTATTTCTATTCACTAACTTGCACTCTAAAGTTTATTGTTTAGATTTCTTAATTTTATTTATTAAAGTTTTAATTTATTAAAATTTTGAGAAATTAATTCACCCCCTCTTGATTTCATTCACCACTAAAAGGTCTAACACATGGGAGGTTTTTTTGTTGTTTCGAGTTTCTAAAGGACTGAACTCCAGTCATGGACATCCAAAGATCTGTGATTGTAAGGAAAGGGTGGCATAGGCTTCACGAACTCATTTACATAGTCTTGAAGTAGCATGGGATGATGAAACAGCCTATTGATGATGACACACAAGGGTGTTAAACTCAAGATCAAGGCCTAAAGACTCTAAGACAAATGAAAAGCTATTTTTATCTTGGAAACCAAAATTTTTAACCTCATTTAACCATGAATCCAAACATGGAAGCTTAATTTTTCCTTAAGATTAGAGGAACAACTTGGTGAAAACATAAAATCCATGCTATTGTTCATTTATTATAAGTAACATAGACCTAACTTGGAGGGTTTTGGAAATCAAATTTTTTGTAACAAACAAGCAAGCAATTTAAAAAAAATGTTATAAACAAGATGTAACATATATGAAGATGAACATAGCTAGCACATTAAACAAACAAAGATGACATTTTAACATAGAAAAGGGGACAAAAATGCAAGGTAATGATGAATAGCATGCATGGAATGTTAGCCTTTAGAGTGACATCTATAATCATACGATGAATGATGATATGAACATGTTTTTAACCCAAAAAAAAACATGCTAGAACTTTCAAGACAACATTTTTATTCCATGAAACTTATCAAAATGCAAGAAAATGCATAAATGTGCTTAAAACATGTTAAGGTAAAGATTTAAGCATGTCTTGAGTAAATGGAAGCGGATAAAACCTAACAAAGATGCATGAATAAGGGCTGTATTGATGATGAAAATAAAACATGGCAAGTTTAGTCGCCTAAGCATCATAAAAATATTGAAAAGATCATCATAAACCTAAGACTACCACATTTAAGGCCACAACCATCATGGAAGTCCTAAGATAGTCATGGTGACATAAGTGGCTCACTAAAATGATGCAAACGTTAAGAACAAAAGTAAATAGAGCAAGGTGAAGAAAAATAAACTAAAAAGCTTTAAACCTTAACCTTTGCTTTTAGTAGCAATTTTAAGCTCAATTTTTTCCCTATCTTTGTTATTGATCAGCAAGAAAATGATGAAAAGAGAAAGTTTTTTGGTTATGGTGTGGGGGGAAGGGAGTTTGGTGATGAAAGGATATAGGGAATGAAGGTTTTTGAGACGTTTTTAAAGGTCTAAAGATAGAGCTATGGGAATAAAGAGAATGTTTTCAATGTAACAATGTTGTAACAATGTTGAGTGTCTGTTGCTGAGCCAAAATTAGCTCTTTTATAGTCCAAGGTTCACCCAATACATTTTATAGCCAAAGTAAGGGCATTTTTGGCCTCTCCCCATGTACGTTATAGCAACATTGGGTACTATACTCTACTGGCTAAAATTTAATTGGCTACTAGCAACAAGGTCATGGAGTAAAGGGGCTTTAATAGTTTACAACTAGAGAAAAGCCAAGTATGCCCTCCAACAAACTAAATATTTCATGAAAATGTCTTATTTTGAGTGGTTTTAGGCCTAAAAAAATGCACTTAATCCAATTATAAGTCCAATGTTAAGGCCTAGTACGATTTTTGGTGCCCAAATGTGACCAAATTGGATTTTTAGATTAATGGTGTAAAAGTTGTAAAAATACCACCAACTAGTTAATTATGTTCAGATGTATTGATACATTACATATTATATTGATACATCTGGGACAAAACCCAAAATGTATTGATACAATGGAAGTTGTATTAATACATCCCAAAATGTATCGATACAATCACTTATGTATCATATACATTATGTCTAAAAATCAAATTTAAGCTATAGCAAAATGTTGTACCGATACATTTGACCAATGTATTGATTCAAGCCACATTTATATCAATATAACTAGTGAAATTTTGAATTTTGATAATACAAGGGCCTTGTATCAATATATCGGTGCAAAATTATGAAATTTATGCATCTTTAACTCTCCGAAACTCTTATTTAGGCCAGGAATGATGGGGACCAGATCCATGCTCATCTAAATGACTCTAATAGTGCCTCAAAACCCTTAATGCCTTTTAGTACACAATTTTTTAACAGGGTCCCTAGGTATTTCAAACCTTTCCAAAAAAATTAAGTCCTGAGACGCCAGAGATAGGCACAAACAAAATGAGTTGTCTACAATAAAGATTGAGTAAAGTAATGAAAGATTAAATAAAGAATTACAAAATTTATCATGATAGAGATCATATCTACTCAAAGACTTATAATTTTGAGTATGCCATTCCCTATATGAACATTATAGCATTATGTCACTTTAAGCTTTCTCCAAAATCCATGAGAAGTAAAATTGTACTCTGTTTAATAGTATTGGGTCCTTCTAGAGTTCTATGGATTCCCAGTGCTAACTAATGGATCTTGTTAAGATCATAATCAAAAATTATTTTTCTTGGTTTCTTATTCTTTTAAAGAAAATCAGTTACAAGGTTTGTTATTAACTAATAAAATAATTGGGAATAAACAAGAGGTGACTTGTGCAATAAACGCAGGGTTTCATAGAGGGGATGCTACACATGATTTTGCTTCATCACATAAATGATAACTCCATGTTTGTTCTTTCTTGGTTGAATGCCATTGGAGAACTTGGGTACTTTTTTCATTAGGATGTGAGGTAATTAAGACTTTTCTTAATTCTGAGGCTACTAATGCTTTTCTTAATTCTTTTTTTATCATAAAAATAGTATATATATATATATATAATGAAGATACTGTACAGAATATTATAACTAGTTTAGTTGGCCATTAGGTCTTGGTGTGAAAGTCTTTAATCAATATTGAAGATCACTTAATGTAGTGAAATTCTTTTACTCTTTGCTAGGCCATTGGGCCAAGTCACTAACTATTACTGTCATTATGCCAAATGCCATATAGCCCTACCTAAAGGTCCAATTATCTTTAGTTAAAATATAGTTAAGAAAGATCTAAGAAACCTAAGATTAAATACTAGATTTAATTCTCAATTATCTTTTTTCTTAAGTGAAAACTTTAATACTTTCTTGTCTCTAATCAATCAATGTTATAGATGGAAAATACAACCTTTTTGTTGTCCTAAATGCTTAGCAAATTCCATAATACCTTGAACCAGAGTAACCTAAAACTTAAAGGTTGTCTCTTCTTCATATTTTATGTTTCTTGGTTTATGTTGATTCTTGATGATTTGTGTTTTAATATTGTTTTTTTTTTTTTTGGTTAGTTAGGTTTAGGATATTTTTGGTACTGTATGTTTTTAGCCAAAAATGGGAGGACTAAGTTCCTCTAGCCATGTGTTATGGTTGGATTTTTAATTAGGTTATAAAGGATAAGGGCGACGGGTGCTAGTAGAGGCAAGAAAGGTCAATGATATCAGCAGGGAGGTAAGTAACATAGTATTCCAATGGTGCTTATAGAAAATGTGTAGAAAGGCTAACAAGGTTGCTATAAGCTTTAGTAAAAAAGTTTTAGGGCCTCAAGCCCATAAAACCCAAAGCAACATTGAAACCCAATAGAGGCCCAATAAAATTGACCAAATTGAAAACCTAATTTAACTTCAATAAATAATTTGGTTGGTTATGACAGTGAAGCTTGGTCAAAGAAATTAACTAATGAAAAGGGCCAAGTTAAAATTTAAAATCTCACTTAAAACTATTTGACTTAGAGTTTAGCTCATGCTGTGAGTTAGACCCTGATCGAGATTTGAGTTGGGATTTTTACCTAGACAAAATTGGGTTGTTATATGTTTAATTAATTGGACTGACTTAAGAACAAATAACATAAAAGTTGTTTCATAGCCTTAATTCATTAAAAGCTAGTATCTTGTTGCTCCCTCTGCAAAGGAGACCTAGCCACATTATAATTATTCTTACACACATTAAGATGTGCACATATAGTGCTTTCTTGATTTATTTCTTCCTCATTGCCTTTTAGTGCATTGATAGAGAGAAAAAGGTTTCTTTGTTGAGAGCATATTGCTTAGAGTAAAAAAAAAAATCTTGATCTTGCCTTTTATATTGTACCAAACCTTGTATAGTTGGAAAAATGTTTTCCTTCTCTTCTTCCTTATGAAGCATTCGACCATGGTTCTTCTTTTTGGGATAGGGTTTATGACACCTAAACTACTAGAATAGATTTCAACAAGCACCCAATCCTACCTTGATGGAGGTTTTCTTATCTGTTAGTCTGGATTATTGTTAAAGGCCAAGACCTAGTTGCTTTATATTGTTAGCATTCTTCTTGATTTTTGAGAAAGTATAGGTTATTTGGAACTTTAGATTACCACATCTTTGAGTTATGGTATGATCCTCAATCATCTGATTAATATACAATTCTTAATCTTATTATAATTTCACAACTATGATCCTTAGAGTTTTTTTTATTCTTTATATTTTATATCTCCGTTGTGTTCTTGATTCATTGGTTTTGTTTAAGCATCAAGCCAAATCCTTCATCTGACATGTGGTTGACTTGTGCCCATTAATCTATTTAAAAATAATAAGAATTTTTATTTTTTAATTTTCTCTTTCGTTTATTTTTTCATCTTTCCTCTCTTCTTTTCCACCCTTTCCCTTATTAACCAAAGGCTAGCCAACGTCGATGAAGGTTGGCTTTGGTTGAGCCCACGTCATGATGGTCAATTAGGCTAGATTGGCCTCGTCATCATCATATTGGTAAGGGGAAGAGAGTGAGCAAGTCAAAATCAATATTTTCCCTCCATCAAATTTGCAACAATAGAGGCCAATCTATTTTAATCAGTCATCATGATGTTGGCTAGGCTAGATTTAACCCTCATTGGTGTAGGCTATCTCATGACTAATGGAGAGAGAATAGGATAAGAAATAAAACCCATTTATAGACTTGACTTTGGACACAGGTTTTGAAGCCTAAGCCTAATTCAGTTTGTCTCAAATTACTATTCAATTAATAAAAATTATTTAAATATAAAAAATTTTAATATTATGGATAGTAAAAGTGAGCCTAACATGTTAGGTAGATATAGCCCTAAGTAAGATTTTTGAAAAGTAAATTGAGCTAACCTAGCCTATTCATGGATAGGCCTAATAATAAATCAAGTAATATAACACAATAACAACTAAATCAAACAGCAAAACATAAATAAAAATTAAAATGTAATAATACTATTTTTATGAAGTAAAATAATGAGAAATATTACTAATTTAGATTTTTAAGTAGAGGCGTTCATGGGTTATGCCGAACTAAGTTCGAGGTGGGCCTAAGCATGGTTTAAACACTATTTATGCTAGCTTAAGTCCGACCTAACCCAAAATATGAGCCTTAATACTCTACCCAATTTGGCTCATACATGTAAATGGGTAGTCTAAACCCATTTGGCCCGCCTATATTATTTTTTTTTCTAAATTTTCTTATATAATTTAATAATTTTTTGTTATTAAGTTTTAAAATATGGATAACTTAACATAGTTTTAATATTTATAAGATAATATTATATATGTTAATTCTTTATGTAATATTTTAAATCACAAAATATATATAAATATAAAGATATATAAATTATATAATTGAAAAAGGGGCTAGGCCAACTTTGGCTCCAGCCTTGAATATTGGAGCTGAGGCCTAGCGTACTTTACAAATGGACTTAATTATTTCGACCCGAGCCTATTTTTAGGCCTAGTATTTTTGTCCAAATTCTCTCAAATATTAAGCGAGCCTTCGAGCTTATGTTGGTAAGCCGGCTCATAAACATCTCTAATTGTAAGTAGATTTGCCCATAGGCTAAGCTAAGTTTGATTTCCATTTTAAATTTCCTACCTAAGATGTAAACCGATCAAGCTTGTTATGCTTAAAAGGACAAGGAATTTTAAAAGAAATAAAACATTAATATTTTTAATATATTTTATAATTAAAAGGAAATAAAAAGAATTTAATTAATTAAATAATATCTGAGGCTGAACTTTAAAATCTTTGTCTATTTAGGTTGGGTTGTCTAATTAGTGGATATAAATCTAATCGAAAGATATTACATCAGTATATAATATAGTTCCAACTGCCTATTAAATAAATAAAGGGAAAATATATATTTTAAAATTTTATAATTAATTCTAAAAGGACTTATCAGAAGATAATAACATTTTTCAGCTCCAGAATAAAGTAAATAAGTTTAAATGGGTATTTCAAATTTATTTTTGTAATTAATAAGATTTGAGGTTATTTATTTACTAAACTACAATTATAATATAACAATGATATAATTCTAACTCCAAACTATAATAAATAGAGGTAAAATAGATATTTTAAATTTTCGTAATTAATTTTATTTGAGGCTATTTATTCCTTAAATACTGTATATCTGGAACTATATATATGTATATTTGTATTTCTCACTTTCATTTGGAGTAATTAGAGTTGAGAAATATTGTAGTTTATATGAAATTAATTTAAAGAGTATTATTTGATGCTAAGCATTTCAATTCAATAAATTTTAACAAAAATCAAGATTTCCTGTTTGATTTTATTAAAATATAATTATTAATTATTAATCATATTTACTTATTTTTTCTATTTCATATTTCACTCTTTTTCATTTCTCCCTTTAAAACTTATGAATCTTCATAATAACTATTTCTCCATTGCACACTTGAATTTTTCATTCTCTTCCATTTCTTAACATTCGTAACAAATCCATTAATAAACTCTCTCTCCCTTATGAATATTTCAAATAAGAGACAATCAAATAAAAATCAAACCCTATATGCCATATCCATCATTGTCTTGTTGTTTTCAATTTCTACAAACACAATAAGACATTTTCAATGTGAATTTATATGCTTCCTACTTTCAAAAGGTAGTAAAAATTTGTTAAAGTAAGAACATTCCTGGAGGTGAATTCTAAATCTATAGTCCTTTAGCCTTTGATTTCAATTGTAGATGAATTTCCCATTTAAAGCACATTGCCCTTTTTTTTTATGGAAAAACTTGAATCAGGCTTTTTTTGTGCACAAATGTGTTGTGACACAATAGTCAATCCACCATGCTTGGTTATCTTCCAAGAAAATTACCACTACAAAATTATCTTTCGTTGCTTGATATGTTCATTTCATTTTTTTTTAAAGAGAAAGCAATCTTTCTTAAAATGGCTTTGCTTGCCACAATGGAAGCATGCACTTTTTTCTTTTCTGAATTTCTAACTACTAAAGGAAATTACCTTGTTATTTATAGATTTATCGACCTTTGCTTCCTCCACCACATGGACTTTAGAGATATTAGTTTCTTTTACTTTCTCATTTTCCTTGCAATATTGATCCTTAATTCTAAGATAACTTGCAAGTCTTTCAAGAGAAAGATTCTTCTTTTTATGTTTAAAGGTTCTCTTAAAGTCTTTCCATGTAGGTTAGATATTATTAATAATAGATGAAACAATAATTGCCTCATCCATTTTCATTTTGTGTTGCTTGAATTTATTGAGGATAATTTCGATTTCAACAAATTGTTCCATGATAGGTTTAGAATCAATCATTTTATATGAATTCCACTTTGTCACTAGGAAATTTTTGCTAGTTACATTCTCTTTCATGCTATCTTCCATCAAATTTATCCCATAACTCCTTTATAGAGGTGATAGAAATATAAGTATCAAAGAGTCAATCAAACATACCGTTTAAGATGCAGCCTCTACAAGTATAATCATTATTCTCTCATTTTTACCTTTCATGAACTTCATTGCTTGTTTCGTTCTCCTTTGCTTCTAGTTTAGGAGTTGTGAGAACATATGCAATATTCAATCTGATAAAGAGTATATGAGTATTTTGTTGCCATCAAAGAAAGTTCCCTTCATCAAAAGGCTCTAGTTTTTGAAAATTAGCAGTCATTTCCCTTAAAGAATTAAAACTTTCCGTTTTCAAGAAAACTAGAAATAAACCTAAAGATTATTGATTATTGAGTTTGTGTGTCTACCTAGTGAACCTAAAAATGTTAGTTCAACAAAAAGAAAAAAAATCTTAGAGGAAATGGCTTGTTCAAGCTTGTTTTGCTCCCACTAGTAACAGCACACAACAAAGGTTGTCGAATAGCACCAGGAATAATGACACTTATGTTTGAAATCACTTTATACTAGTGAAATCAAACCACTTTATGCCTTGTTTATGAAAGACAAAAATATCTTTCTTCTACTTGGTTTTTTCCAGCAAATAAAGTATAAGAGACTTACTTTATTAAGAATGTTAGGAAATGAAACACAAATCAAAATTCTGATTGGATTAGATTAAATTATTTTGTTGGATATTTTGATCTTTATTTATAGAGATTCAACCTAGAGTTGTTTTGTTAATTCAACCAATTTGTTTTTACATTAAGTTTTTACCCTATAGTACTTAACAGTTGCCATTCACAACCTTTACCACTGAGAGGATATCCATTGAAGAGTTATGAATTAAGTTAAAATGAAACTAGTCGTTATATGCAAAACTATCAAATTTGAACTAAGGGATGCGAACCCTAACTCAAGGGATTCCAACCAATCCCTCTTTGTAAATTCTAATAGAATACATTCTAAAACCTGAATCCGTTTACATAGGAATACAAATCCTTCTATGTAATTTATAAGAAAAGCTTATTTTTCATTCTAAACTTATGAGATATGAATCTCATAAACCTTAAAACTTCTAGAATTGATCTTGTAATCAATTTTTTGTTTCGAACTCAAGAAAAACTTTCATATAGCTCATTTTTTCCTAGTTTACCGTTAATTGATTATTCAATCAATTAATTCCTTATTTCTTTAAATTATTTTGAATATATTTCCAATAGTTTTATTCAAAATTTATGGTATTTTAAGTTTAATGATGTTACTCTTTTTTCTTCATTAGGTATTAAATTGGACTCACTTAAAATTATTTGTAATTTCTATTGATTATAATAAATAATTATTAATAAAGAAGTAAAGAATTTTTTTAACTTGTTAATAAAGATGGTAATGGATAGTAAAAAATATTTGAAATCTAACACGATCCGATTTATTTTATGCACTCGATATTTCATATTTGTATATTGTATTTACTATTGACAGCAAATTTAGAGTGGATTTGAATATAAACTGTTATATATCAATTAGCCAAAATTGCTTTGACTTTGGTTCTGGGAGTCTCGAATTCTAAATTCGTTATCCAATTTAGTTTTATTTACCTGATTCAATTTCCAACATTACCGGATATGCATTTGCATATTTAATTATGGTTCAATTTATATTTTTATTTTCATAAAAATTATTTAATACATTCGGATATTTAGTGGACTCGGATTCAGGTATGTATTATTTTTTTGAATTGAATGCTGATTTAAATATTATTGAGAGCAAAAATTTTGAAAGAATTACAAAATTAATTTAGTAAACTCAAAATATTTATTATTTATTCTCATAAATGATTATTAATAAGAAATTTTTTCTTTCATAATGTGCATTAAGAGAGAAATTATTTTTTAAGAATTATTTCAATGAAAAATTTTTAATAATGAAATAGAAAAAAGTGAAAAAAGATTTTGTAATTATTTTTTATTTTTTGAGAATAAAAAAGAAATACTAATAGGTGTAGTTGGTTGATTTGAACCCGCACAATTGAAGAAAGTGAAATCTCATACATTAAAAAATAATTTAAGTTTTATTTTTTATAAGTTTATCCATTGATTTTAAAAAGGCTAATTTTAGAATTGTATGTTTTTATTTAAAATTGATTTAATAATAACTTTATATTTAACTTGAAATTTTTAATTTTTATACTAAAAGTATAACTATTTTAAAATATATAATATATATTAAATTTAAAAAAAATACTTGAACAAATAATTATTTTTAATATATTGAAATTATAAAAAGAATTCAAGTCCATAGAGAATAACAAAAATTAAATAATTTGATTACAAATAGACTTAAAAAAAATAAAAATATAACATAATAATTACATTTTTATTAAAAATAAAAAATAAATAATTTGATAATATAATTATAAAAAAAATACTATAATAACAAAAATTGGTAATTTTTAAAGCAAAATTAAAAGTAAAATTGATCCGTTCATTCAATGAATTCACCAATTTTTTAAGGAAAAAAAAATAATGATGTGTCACATTAAGGAAGGGACTACGCAAGGAACCGGTGGCTGAAGCTCTTCCACTACCATTCAACAGCAGCAACAGCAAACAAAGATAGACAGTAAAAGGACTAAGGTCCGTCCGTCCGTCTGGCTGTTAGTTGTTCCCAAAGAAGCTCTGCTGTTGCTGGGAAATTTCCCAAACTCCTCCCTTGTCCTTTTCCATTTCCATTTCCATTTCCATTTCCATTTCTATTTCAAATCCGAGTTAGTTATCGCGGAAATTCCCATAATCGAGAAACAATGGGTTTAGACATAGTGGAGCCAAACA